>JANHGL010023494.1:30439-42479 GCA_024611195.1 Ceyx melanurus | reverse complement strand
TACCCCACTTCTTGTGGGAAGGTGTTCCCCGTATCTTACGGGAAGGATTTCCTCGCCTTGTGCGAGAAGCAACACAAGGTCAAACTGACAGGACTGTAGTTCACTGGATCATCCTTCCATTCCTTCTTGTAGATGGGTGTCACACTAGGAAAGACTCCAGTGATCTGCAACCTCCCCTTTTAGCCAAGACTATTGACAAATGATGGAGAGAGGCTTGTCGAGCTCCTGTGCCAGCTCACTCAACACTCTTAAGTGGATTCTGTCCAGCCATAAACTTGCGAGTGTCCAGCTGGCATAACAGATTGTTAACTGTTTCCTCCTGAATTATGGGGGGTTTACTCTGCTCTTCATCCCTGTCTTCTAGCTCAGGGTAGGATAACTGGTCTGACTATTGAAAACTGAAGCAAAAAAGGCATTCAGTATGTCAGACTTTTCCTCATCCTTGGTGGCAATGTTCCCCTCTAGCATCACTTGAGTGAGGCTAAAAATTTATAAAACTTTTTCATAAAATACTATTGTTACCTTTGATTCTAAAATATTGAACAGGTGACACTGTGAAATATGTTCTCAGTAGCAATTTCATACACAAACACTGAAATTGTAAGAATTTTAAGACTAAGAAATATTTTGTTAATGAACAAAAATGATCTTGTCGGTCACTGCATAGATAGATGTGTGACCTGGTGCAATGCTGGGGAGAAGTGGATTATATTTGAAAGCTATGCAGAGATTTTTGGAGTTGAGGTTTCATTAGGCCTATGGTAGAAAAGGTTTGCTAGGAAATACACTTTACCCACTGACTTGTTGCAGCCTTCCTTTAAACTCAAGGTTTCAAATAATCTCATGGACTGAATCACTTAGCTTCAGTCACCCACATTGACATGAATTACACTGCCGCACTGGAGTAACCCCATATATAATAATCCTTAGGGAGTCCAGACTATTTGTCACTCCCTTTGATGTTTGCTCCCATGCAGATTAGCACACATTGGGTAAAAAAGAGTTTCAACTAATAAATAATGATAGCTCTTTGTAAAAGGTGATAACGGTGCTATTTCCTATAATATGGACTCAAAAAACTTGAGCTGAATTATACATTACAGACATCTTTCCCATTGTAAAGTGTCTTTGTTGAAGACCATTATCTTCAGTCCTTTGGGAACTGCAAAGAACTAGAGACATGGAAGCTTAGAAGAAAGAAGAAAAAAGAAGTAAAACTTTTTTTTTTTTTGCTAGAAGCAAATTTCAGTTTATTATTCTGCTTGGCTCCACTGTGTTCTACTTTCAGTTTCACTAGCTGTTCCACTTAAAAAGCAAATGATAGCATCAAAAAGAAAGATTCCTTTAAAATAGTATTTCTTCAGAGGGACAGGTAAGGTCTCTGGACTTTTGACTACCATTAAAGAAGCTGAATTTGCCAAAATAGGTTAGAAAACCTTCACTTAGCTTTTCCTTTTTAGCCATTAATGTTGACAAAGACTACTTATGTCTAAACCAGGATGCTATTTATTTTGTATGTACTCCAGATATGTCTCTCTACGAGCCTGCATGTACTTTTCTTCCATATATAGAAGGTTTAGAGACATTAACTTCCTTTACTAGACAGTCAAGATATATAATCTTCTCTACTACCTCTTTCTAAGATGCACTTGTGATGTGTCCTTGATAAACAGCACTACCTCCATGTAACACAGGCTCTACTATGACTTGATCCTGGCATTCAGAAGTCTGCACCATCAGTTTATGTACAGTGAATACATGTTTTTGCTGAGATGCCATCTGTATGCTGGACCACACTGTGACTGTACACACTTTAATAAGAAAAGCATCAGCTTTGTTGTATCTGTTACAATTAATATTTAAGGCAAAATAATGGCTGAATAGTAAACATGAGAATTCCAGACAGCTGAAAGAAGCAGAAATTACTATTTTCTTCTTGTAATTAAGATTTTTTTTTTTAAGTGTCCTAGAATATTTTTCTCTCCATTCATAAAACCATTTTTTTTCTGTGTCAGAACAGGAAATTTCAGAAGACAGTTTTGTCAGATGAAAAGTATATGGGTTTTTTTATGTTCGGCACATTATTGTTTATGTGAATATAGTTATGACTGACTTTTTTTGACTGCACTGTATTTGAAAAGGAAATATTATGCAAGTAAACTAGAGCACTGGGTTTTTTGGTCTGGACTAGCTTGTTTGTGTGGTTTCCTTATGACCCTTTTTACAGCTGTATTTATGTTCAAAGAGCATCATTTCAACTGCTCAGAAGAATTTTGTCTAGCAAACAACAGGAAAACTTCTGGGCCTTCTAAAAAAGAAAAAAAAAACAAAAACAAAAAACCACAAAAAAAAATCTTTTGCACTAAACATTCATTAAATGTTTTCTTTTTTTTCTTTAGTAGCTAGCTTGTATGTAGGAACTTTTGGATGAATACCTCAGAATTTCAAATTTGGACCATTCCATCAAGCCAAAGTTCTATCAAGACAAAGTTTTTCATAACTTTGCAGGGAACAAATTGTAAACATTCTATGATGTAAGAGTTACATAATTTAACTAATAACTATGCATAAAATAAAAACAACAATATGTGATCTTTCTAGGTCCCTTCCAACCCCTAACATTCTATGATTGTATGATTGTATGATTCTATGAAAAGCCAAAGCATAACGAACATTTACAACTGGTTATCTTGTATAAGGATAACTTTTGCCACTTCACACTTCAGTGAAAAAATAGCTTGATAAAATGGTTCACTGGAAACAGATGCTAGCTGTTGGGGTAAAATGCCTGTGGCAAGTTTAAGCAACTTCAAATCTATCTTGTCTAAGCCTATACCTAACAGCAAAAGTAGAAAGACTGTCATAGTCTTTCTGTTGCTTACAATGGCACAGTTAACATACGTTTTCTGATTAACTTTTGGTATAATAAAAGCTGCTGCAAGCTGAGAACCAGCTATATATTGCAGGCAAGAGCATGGGCATTTGATGAAAAAAAATCTAATGAAATATGACAAATATATTGTCTCCAACAGAACGTACCATAGATTCTGTCTGAACAATGAGGAAAAACACATACTGTAATTTACATTTCTTAAGACCTGTGTTTAGATCTAAAATTTCTATAATAAGTTATAATGATTAAGTATAACCAGACAAAAAACCTGGGAAAATAGTCAGTGCCATACATAGGAAAATACAAGATAAAAATCAGATCTCTTTGTTACCTTGGGGAATCTAACAAAGCTTCTGCTTGACTAAAACCAATGTCCTAGTTTCCTGCCTCTCCCTTCTTTATGGAAAATAAATATTTAAGAAAAAAACCCAACCTAATAAATACATTCTAAAAGCAGAATAGAGAAACACATCAGTACTGGATGAGAAAAGCTGTCCTTCTTTCATCTGTACCCCAAAAAATTATGAAAGTTAGATTTATCAAAAACATTCATGAACAAATCTGAAACAAGCTCAGTCTAGCATTAAGTAAATATTTAACATTTATTGTATTCAACCTCTTTGATTTACTTGGGTTCACCTCCATTTTGCTGCAGCAGCAGTAAATAAATTGTGTCCAGCTCAATTGTAGGTTGACTGAATCTTAGTTTTTGCTGGCATCTTCAAAATACCAGCTGTTATATTTCTTTAAAGGATTAATAGATTTTGAACATGCCAAGAAAGAGATTATATAACATCTTGCCAGAGACCTTGACCGTAACTCTTGTCTCAGAAATAATCTTTAAGAACAACCCACTTTTCAGGAGACCAAACTTTTACTCAGAAGCTTCTTACAAGAAAGCCACTGAAAATCATACTGTAATAAAATGCAATTATGGAAAAAGGTTAAGGTATATTGAACTAAACCACATAATGAATTTGCCCTTTTTATGAGTGTAGCAAAAGTGCATCTTAAATTGTGTATTCAGCCCTGGGCCTTAGAAAGAATATTCCATGGTATCCTACAACACAAAGGGACAAGCTTGCTTTGATTAAAACTTTGTCACCTATTAAATATACCCAGAATACACATATTTAAGCAAAACCCTGTCCTCTTGAAATTAAATTATCCTCTTCCAGTGCATCAGATTTAAAATGATTTTACAAATTGAGATAAGCTCAATTTATCCTAGTTTTTGAGATTAAATATTATTAAAATCCTCCCTTTTTGAGTCACCTTTCTGAAGCTTTCCTGTATCAATGTCCTTGACAGTATTATCAACATTTGTTTAGTGCTGGGACATTAGGAAACACTGAAGAATCATTGTTTGAAGAAAACCTAAAAAAAAACTAAAAAAAAAAAAAGAAGAAAAAAAAAGAAGACACAAATTCTGTCATGCTTTTATATTTCCTGATTTCTTTCTCTACTACTTTTAGTTTCTAGTTTTAGTGCCATATATTTGTATACCTATGAATGGATTATTATGGAAGAAAGTCCTCATCCAGAGATAACTTTTAATTATATTCTGCTTTAAATTAAATTAATGGTTTTGGATTGAAATTAATAAATTTATAAAAATTATACTCTTTAAATGAATTCAAAATGCCATTTCATTTTCAAATATTGTTTACTTTGTCATTAATTTGATAACACTACAGTGAGTGCTCTATTTCCACTGACACAAAAAAGAACATTAGGATTGCTCTCCACATGTCTTTTGCATATTGTGCAAGTATTTTCTCAATTCAGGGTTGACAAATGAGTACAAAAGCTGTTTGTAAAAATTCAGGACAATACAGAAACAACTATACAGAAGCCCATCTAGAGTATTATACGTTGTATGAATGTATAGATGCATCCCTCTTTTCTCCTATTTCTATGTTAAGTATTTTATTATAAAAAGTGAAATCATGAGACAGTTTCCTAAGAGAAACAAACATGACTTCAAAATGGCAATCTAAATCTTTCAGATTATCTCAAAGCAAATAATCCAGTTCTTTACAATGAGAGTTGATCTCCCCACCTAAGAGTGAACAGAAAACTTTTGAGATACAATCTAGAAAAAGTGCAGGTTTAGGTTTTATTTTTTCTTTTTGCCTGATTTTGTTTATATAAAATTTGACATGGAACTTATTGCACCAACAAAAAACATTTTGGAAAAGGTTTTCGTGCTGATATTTATTAGAACTTGATATACTTCTAATTATTCTAGAGATCAGAAGTTATTAAAAAACCCCTTCAGTTTGGATTGTATTTTTGCTAAAGAGGAGTTGAAATTAAGTAAGTAGCATTGAAGATTTTTTTATTACAGCACTGTAGACAGAAGTTTTTTCTTCCTGCACTCAGTTGTATTTTCCTTTTGAGGTAAGGTGAAAGACCTGTAACAAAAATGGTACATCTGGATTTATGTTTTTTCCAGTATTTTTTTGGGGAGAGGATTTAAGGTTGATGTAGTGACAGATTTATCTGCATTTATTCAGAAATTCAATTTTCCATATAGTCCTGGCTTAGACCCTTTCCTTTTGGACAGGTTATGTTTGAATCCTATCAAAGAAGATTTGATAAAATCTCCGCTCAAAATCTCCACTAGTTGGCAACACTAAGGTTTGTTCCCGTTCCAATTCAAAATCAGTCTATTATTGTCTCTTCTCACTATACTGAAAAGTAAACAAGTGAAAGAATCTGTAGCTATTTTATTTAGAAGTGTGTTCTTCAAATCTGAGTTAGTCCCATTGTGTTAATGCAGATAGGAGCTATTAACAGAGAAATCTAGAAATATTTCAATATCACACTAATCTTTGACTTTCAATAGAGAACAAATATGGTTTCTTTAATGAACAGAGTAAAATGAAATCAAGATATGTAATTGATTTTGTTCATTTACTGTCCCAAGTTCAGCTAGTGTAGGGTTAATTTTCACCAGAAGCTGTGAGGGGGCCACAGCCAGGGTAGATAAGGGGGATATTCATTACCATACTTACATCATGCCCACTATATAAGGACAGGGGATGGGCTGGGCAGGGTGCATGGGGATCTGGCCCAGGGCCATTAGTGTAGATCATAGTTGTTGGTGCATTTTATATCACTTGCTTTATATATAGTTTCATTACAATTATTGTTACTGAAGTTGTTTCTTCTCCTCTTGTGTTGTTCTATTAAGTCCTCCTTATCTCAGCCCATGGGGGTTTTGCCTTTTTCTCACTATCCTCCCTCACATTCAACTGAGGGGAGGGGTAGGGATGAATGAGCAGCTGTGTGGTGCTCAGATCCTAGCTGGGTCTAAACCACACCACTTGAGAATTTTTTTAGTCTTCATTATTTCTGATAATATTGCAATTTAACATAATAAATCATTTGTAAACAGATGTAAATCTTTGTCCAAGAGCATTCTGCTGTCTTTCCTGGGAGGTGAGGTAGTCTCTTCTGTGTCTAAAACTGTTCAAATATCCATAACAGCAATATTAACTACATAAATGGATTTCATTGAAACATAGATTAGATAGTTTCAGAAGCATAAGTATTTTTACTTTTTCTTGTTGTGCCAATGAAAATGACATCACCAATGTTGTTAACTACTTTTCTGCGTAAACAGTAAGATGTCTTGAACATCTCAGTTTAGTCATTGCCTTCAACTGAGGTAATTGCTTATGCCTCTGAAATCTGCATGCTTGCTCTGCTGGTATTCTTCCTGTGTCTCATGTTTCCCTTGAAACACCATTTCACCAAGTTCTTTCTCTCTCTGTCCTTTAGATTCCTTCAATATCCCTTTCTTCTATATCTGGGCCCCAGTGTTAAAATTTTCACTTTGGACCAAATCCATTTTCTTCATGTAATTTTTTATTCTCTCATATAACCTTCCTTGAAGTGAAAAAAAAATGATACAAGAATTGCCTTTTAAACATGAATGAAGAAGTATCAACCACCACACTGTCCAAAGCAGAGAAATTAATCAATTTGGGGAAATTCAATATTGATACTGTGCTCTCAGGGCCAGCACAAAGCTAAGCAATTTTGTAATTTTTGCATGGCCCTCTGAAAGCTGATGTGAAAAGATACTGAAGTATAAGTAGGACAAGTTGCTAAAAGGGAGGTGTCTGTAGTTGACATGTCATGGTTGTAAGCTCTGAGTTCTCATGAACATTCTTGCATAACTCCACAGAATATAAAATAGTGAAGAGCAGAGGGTCTTTTGCATCATTTTTACTCAGGCATAAACACCGACAGATTGATTCCCTTTGAGTATGTGTAATTTTACCTGCATGAGGTGATCGTGGATCTGCATGGGAATTTGACTTGAAGCTGGTCCTCAATTTGAGTCAAACCAAAAGAGTTCCCATCATAACCTACATAAATAACTAAAGGACACAAACCTCTGGGTCAGTCATCTCTCAGAGAACATTCTTCAATTAACAGTTTAGTTTCCTTATGCACTATTTGAATGCTAATTTTCATGCTAGAAATAGTTCTGTACTTTGAATTATTAAATAATAAAAAGCCAGAAAAATCAGAAGTTTATTTTAAAAGTAGTCAAATTCATTTAAATTGGGCACTAGCTTTAATCTCAAATGATGAAGAACCTCTTACCTTACTGGCTATTTTTTATTTTGAAAAAATTGTGTCCACATTCCCTATCATAAATTTGTAGAACAGTTAGGTCATTTTAATACACATTTCTACAGAACAGTAAAGATTCATCTACTGTGTATGTGTGTGTGAGCATACACACATGGACAGAAACAGACAGATCATCAAGCTCTTACAGTCTAGACACTCTTTATTTGTATTAGGAAGGGATGTGTTGAAAAGTAGGCCATAAGCTGATCATTCAAGGTCATAGATTTGGAACAGTCTTTGCAGCACTGCATGATGCTCAGCAAGACTGCTTTTCCTAATCTTTATTTTGTGTCAAATTCAGAAGCATGCTTTCTGCTTAATTTTCTGAAAATATCTTTATTTCTAAAACAGGACTAATGTAAAAAAACATCATTTCAATCTGTATCTACTAAAGAAAGATTCCTTTGCTTTCTTAAGATAATATAATGAACCCACTTAACCCGCTCACTAATTTATCATCAATGTTCACTTAGCACAATTTGAGAACAGAAAAACTCTCCTATCTTTCTGTATACTTGCTTTCTTTTGCTGTGAGCAAAACTAATTTGCATGCTGGAGAGAAGAAGACTATAAGTTACAATAATCAAAGAGAATATAAGTTCATGTAATGGTCAGTTTGGTTCTATCTTAAAGAAATGCACTCTAAAGCAAAAGCATCATCTGTATATCTGTTTTTGATTTTGAATAAACTGTATTTTCCATAAGCTTGAATTGCAGAATAAAAAAATGCTCAAAATCAAGATAATCTAAAAGAGAAAAAAATAAAACCCAATCAGAAGCCAAAGCTGTAAGTATATTTTAAACCGCACTTTCCCCCACTTAAATATCCTGTTAAATACCAAAGTTCTGAACTTTACTTAAATCTAGTATAACTCCTTTTCAATATTGTTTTTATATTATCGGCTCTGGATTATCATTCTGTGCTAACTTTCTCAAGTGTCTTGAATCCAATCTCTGGTTTTTTATTATTAACTATATTTATCATTTTAAGTATAAAAACAACTTCAGGAAATTCTTAATTTTGTAAAACTGTTTCTTTTTCTCTACTTCTCGTTAACTCCTAGGTCTCAAGTTTTTTATCATTATTTATTTTTAAATGGGTATTCTGATGACTTACAAATATTTACCAAAGAAGTACCTGTAATGCAAATTACAATATATCTTTGTTCTCTGCACTTTAAAGTTCTTAAGCCTTTCTCCTTTACAGACTCTCATTTTTTTTTTTAATTTTTAAAACCCTTCTGTTTATTGCTTCCACTAATCTTTAGATCTCTGCTTAACCTCATTGCCCACTATTGCCCTTTTCTACATTTAGATTTAACCAACATGTCAGTTACAGTCTCTCCAGAAGATTTCTTGTCACAAAAAAAAAAAAATAAAATTCCACATTTTTATAGTACTTATTTACATTTTTTAATCCCTTCAAGTTCTGCATACTGAAAAATCTATACTCTTCCTATTTCCATAGGAACTGTCAATAGAACTGGAAAAAAGGTAGGACATAAAGTTCTTTTGTTTGTTTTTGAAGATGTCCCTCCCTTTAAAATAAACTCAAAAAAGTCTTTGTGCACACTCCCTACCTCCCTGTCTATCACTTCTGGTACAGTTCAGAGACAAAGACAAGTCACAAATGGCAAAGGGTCTAAGTTTGGCACACGAAGACTGAAGTGCCTCAAAGAAGTCTCTGAGGACAAAATAATGGTGTAACAGATGCATCTGAGAAGGTAGAATATAAATGAATCCTTAAGTTTCAGACTAGGATTAATTATGTCCATCTTCTACATGTTTCTTATTGCTGGAGTTACTTTTTTTGGAAGTTCTATAGTGCCATAATCTAGGCAGTCTTCAATGATTTCAGTAAACTGCTTTTATTACCTACATTTAGGCACAGGTTTTCATTTTTGGAATTGACTAAAAGCAAGCGGAAAACCATTGTGGATTTTTTAACTCTTTAATCTTAAAATAAATATAGAAAATAAATATTGAAATTTAAATACTGAAATCAGCTTTCTGGGGCATCTCTTTGAATATTATCCATACTAACATAAACGTCTGTGACACATTTCAGACACTCCTAAGCTTTTTGAATTTGTTTTGACATTTTTCTAAGATATCACTGCTATATCTTCTAGTGGTAGCTAAACTTTATGCAACTTCAATTCTGAAAAAGTGAACTTTAAATCCTGGGGTTACTCTTAGGTCACAATGTGTAATCTCAAAAACGTGTTTTCCTTTCTTTAGACATCACCTTTACCTTACGTGCAGGTATGACAAACTCACATCCTTAATTAACCATTAATAGTTTACTCACTTGTTCTATCCTGAATGTTTTTTGTCACAAAGGAACAACATTGGGTATTGAAGTTTCTGAAAGAGGTGCTAGAATTTATTAGTTAATAGTACTAATTTTGTATGCAAGAAGGGATACAATTCTCAGCTCTCTGGCTGTGGAAACATCTCAAACAGCTAAATCAGTGTAGCTCAACTGAAAAAAAAAAAAAAAAAGAAAAAGTGGAAATTTGCATTGGGAACAGGAGAATTGGGGTAGTTAATTGTGAGCCAGAACCAGTCCTCTTCCAAAAGACAGAAAGAGTACTATGAGCAGATGGTGTAGCTGCATTTGGGTAATAAAACATGGAGCTGCATAACCCATCTTTATTCTTATGCTTTAAACAACCATTTCCACCACCCTTGTGAATCATCCCACTTGAAATAGAGGGGCTCAGGAGAATTTCATCAATGATTTTCTGCCCTGCTTCCTTCAGCCCTCATTTTTAAATTTGCTCAATACACTTAATTGAGGTCGTTCATTAGACAATCAAAGAAAAAAAATCCTTCAGAGGGATTAGTAATTAGTTTTAAGGCTATGTCAATCAAGCTTATGGTAAAAGGATTTCTTAAACATACCATGCATTAGTGAAAGTGATTGGTTAAAAAGGTGTGCACTTTATACCTGTTGCCTGCTTCTACACTTCCTGCAAGTCCTCAGCCTATAAGCAGAGGTGTTTATCTAGAATCTACAAGGCAGGCTGATGAAGTTTGCAGTTGCACAGATTCTTAGTGATAGGTTCCAATGCATTGCAAGGTACAAAGATATTAGAAGTAAGAGCAGATTTCCCTCCAATCCTTTCCTGCCACTGTGTATACTGTTAAAAATATGTGAGTTGCAAATAAGAAAGACTAGCACTATTTTGGTATGCCTAGTTTTGAGTGTTTTTACGTCACCGAAGTACCATGGTCTTTCAGGTTCTGTTGTGGTAGCTTTTCTCATATCACTTGACTGCTTGCTTACTTATAATCTAAGATTATATATGTTAAAAATCACATATTCATTTACAAATGCATTATACTTTCAATGAACTTCTCTCATTTTTTAAAACTTTAAATGATTACGAAAAGCAGTTTTCAATAAAAAACAACAAAAATCCAAAGACTCAAGATTCAGTTTATGATGTGTAATGGGTCTCCCAGAACATAGCTACTCCACTATTTGGCTTGAAATTACAGAATCACAGAATGTTAGGGGTTGGAAGGTACCTAGAAGATCATCTAGTCCAGCCCCCCTGCCAGAGCAGGATTACGTAGACCAAATCACAAAGAATCTTCCCTGACCGGGAATAGAACCCCGGGCTGTAGCAGTGAGAGCACTGAACCCTAACTAAATTGTTCACAGGTTGAGCCCAAAATACATCTCTTGATAAATAACATTGCATCCTTGGATAATTTGTATATGTTAGCTATCAGTTCTAGCCAGGGTGCCCAAATCTGACTTTTGAAAGGAAAGAGTATGTGTTTACAACTGCCAATCATTTTGACTGAAGGAAAGGACAGACTGAAAGCAGCAGGATTGCTATGGCTAGCAGCTTGAACAAAACCCATGATGTTTCTCTCTCCCTCTTCTATCTTTTTATACTGCTAAGGAAGAGCCATGAATATTTTCCAGATGATACAATTTGGTATTTAAAAGCACAGTGTCTGTTTTGCTTTCTGTATTCATCCAAGATGACTTTATGGACAACAGGGAGTTTAGAAGCTTCAGAACATTTCATCTATGTCAGATAAATACAGCAGTTAACAAAAGAAAATATTTGTTACACCAAAATACTGTCTTTTGCTTTATTTAAATAATGACAATTGAATTATCCAGCAAGGATTTTACCATTAGAAAGAAATTTTACTTTTAAAATATGGGGTAATAAAGAAAGTAGAGGCACAGCCTCAACACAGCTATAGATGTCCCTTCCCAGTGTACCATACATTATTATCATGTAAGACTGGACTTTAGTTCTGATTGTCCTTGTGTAACCAGGACTTTGAGCTTCCACCTCCCCCTTAAAACCTTTAAACAACTTAAACTTTAAAGGAGACACATAGCAACAGTCAACAATTCCTACACATACTTGAAAAATGATTAAGTTGTTGTCGCGGTTTGGAGTCAGGGCAACCCCCAGACCGATAACAGACTGCTCTCTTTTAACCCCCCTCCCTCCCCAA
>JANHGL010023494.1:0-28411 GCA_024611195.1 Ceyx melanurus | reverse complement strand
AAACTTTAATATATTTATATTTTTTTATTTTATAGTTAGTGCTACTAACTGCTGCTCCTCCATGCAATTTCCATAATAAACTCACAGTCCACACATTTAGCACTGCTGCACTAAGCCTCGTGAAAATAAGAACTAAGTTTAAAAAGATGGCTGTAGCTGAAGGCAGAAACAATCAAAAATACGATGCTTTGCAAATCATTTGATGGCACACTGCACACAGTTTTGCTCTGAGAAATGGGTTATTCTGAACACCTTATGAAAAAAATAATGGAATCACGAAAACCAGCCAATCAGGTAAAACAAAGTGGAAACAAAAATTACATATATCATTCTTTCCCTCCAACCCACCTAATAACTTCCATTATGCTGATAGAAACAGGAGTAAATATGTTCATGACAAATGAACAGTCTTATATATCATCACTGCTGATCTTCTCTTCAAGGCATCGAATTATTCACTATAACAGAGGCAATAGGAGAGATCCAAAGCATCTCTGAATATTACCATGTCACAACTCACCTGAGATTTTCAATTCCCTCATTAAGGTCATTACCACGACCTGCTCACAAGCTCGACTGAAATTCCTCTAACAATGCACAGCACTGCAGACAGGATCATGTTCTCCAGCCCACCTCAGTTTTTTCCAGGGCACTAGCAGACAAAGGCAGATTTGAAGGCAAACAGAAATCTAAGAACGCCTAAAGAAAAATTAAATCTGTGAACTCTACAGTAACTATTGCTATACAAAGTTAACTTCATGAGCTAATGTAAAAAAGAGCAGCAAAATAAGCTGCTAAAGGTGCAGCACATATCATTCACTGCATTTCTACTTAAGGATCAGGACCCAGACTGACCCAGATGTTTTGCTGAGTGAATTGATTTGTAAGATTTAATAAAGTTTTAACAGCATCAGGTGACATTTTAGCAGCAAGTAGACAAACCCCACCCATTGTGCTTTAACATCCCCTGGCAGTTTAAAACCATGCAGCTGCTTATCCACTACTTCTGGCCCCCATGTCCTGTGGGATAGAAAGGAGAAATGGGAAGAAGAAAAACAAAAAAGTGAGATGCCAGGCATTGAGATAAAGGTAGCTTAATAAACCATCACAGAGAGAGAAAAAAAAACCAACACAACAGTACTAATGATAGTACTAGTAAAATGATAGCCAAAGTGAGTAATAGAAGCTGGGAAGGCTCTATCTGTGCCTCAGACACCAACTTTTCATACTCTAGCCACACTAAAGCTACACACAAAATCAAGTCAAAATCAGACACCCACACCATAGCTAATCCCTCCCCTTATATAGGGGCATGACTCATATGGTATTAAATATCCCATTGGTTGGTTCAGTTGTTTATCCTGGCTGTGGCACCTCCCAGCAGCTGTTTGTCATAATTAACTCAAACCAAATCCAGGACACCCACTAATCCAAGCTTCAAAGTGCTTCAGTGTTCATTTTTTGGTAAGATTTCACAGGAGACTAAATTTCCCAGAGGAAACTAAGGAAACAAGGTTTTGCTAAGATATTATTTCAGGCTTTCAAACTATACATATGTCTGGGCCATTATAGCTTTCTGTGGAAGCTAGAGATTTATCTTGCATTTACTGTGCTTTGGCTATCAATGGTAGCTAGTGGCAAGTGAGAAATTTGCAGAATGCTTATTAAAAAAACAACCCACCACATGAGTACTGGAGTCTGTGTTTTTGAGTTTTTAGCAGCAGTCTGACAGGATATGTCAAGGCTTCTTGTCTCATCCTTGTTTCCTCCCCAGAATATACGAGGGAAAGATTTCTGTTTCTCTTCTCCTCCTTTCTCTATCCATACATTGTCTAGCTGTTTGAAAACAGTGAATAAATCTAATATCAGGAAAAGTCTCTACATGTTTATTAGGTTAGAGTAAAATAAACTAGAATAAACTAGAAGAATGTATGAACAGATAGACCACATGGATATGACCTGTTTTAAATTATTAGCTTAATTAAATAAGCTTCAACCTGGTGTGAAAATATTGTCACTACATTTGTGGTTTAATCTCTGCCAGCAACTAAACACCACACAGCCACTCACCCATTGCTCCCCTGCACACATATCCCCTCCTGAGGGATAAGAGGAACAATTGGGAGAAAAAAAGGTGAAACCCCATGGGTTACGATAAGGACAGTTTCATAGAACAACACAAAGCTAAAAGAAACAACAGTATTAATGATAGTACTAATGGAATAATATATAAAGTGATAGAAGCTGTGAGGCTCTATCAATACTTGAGACACACTGTCCATGCTCCAGCTGCACAGTGAAGTCATAAACTGAAAGTCATCCGCTCCCTAGGCCAGCCTTCCCCTTATATAGTGGATTTCAGTATGGTATCAAATATCCTATTGCTGATTCAGTTGCTTATTGTGGCTTTGGACCCTCTCAGCTGCTTGTGAAAATTAACCCTATCCTAACTGAACCCAGGACAATACTTTTAAACTGAAACTCCGGAAAATATTTATTCTAGTTTTCCCCTTTGTTTCAAAACTCTTGATTCTTGTGGCATTAGTAATGTAATTTATTTTTTTTTTCCCTTGAAAATCATCCTAGGCTATTTCATTCAAATGAGCCTGCAAACCACTGAAAACCCTTGCTCAGAACTTAAGACAATGAAATAGCATTTCATAGGATTGGTCCTTGACTTAGCAAATTGCCTCAGAGTCAGACACTCTATATTACCACCTCCATGTACTACAAATAGTTTTACTGAATGTTATTTCCAAGTTCACAGAGAACACCCACACCCATTTGTTTCTTAATATAGTATTATATAGAAATACTAACCTTGGAAGAAAGTGAAATAGAATGCATATATACACAATGCAACAGAAATTGTGTATCAAGGGAGAAGCTTCAAAACAGATAATATCTTAAAGAAGTGACTGGGCACAGACTGGTGTAAGGCAAACCAGACCGAAGTAATGCATTTTCAAGGAGTTGAACTGGATGTCATGGTCTGTTGGCATAACTCAGTATCATAAAAAGAGGCCAGAGGGAGTTTTATTTTATGTTGACTTAAAAACTTAAATACCCCTTCTACTAGTCATGGCATTAGGTAGGAAAGTAGCAAAATGCAAGTTCTATTGCTGTAAGCATTGAAAAAACTAAGTTTCAAACTCAGACATTCTGAATAACTATTTGTTCCACATAGAAAGCAATAAATCAAGTTTAAAGATATTAATATCCCTATCTATATGTTAACTTGAATTCAGAACTCTTCTTAAACTACTAATTTGTCAGAAAGATCTAACTTTATCACTGTTTTCAGTGTATAAGCTGCTATCTTGACAGATAAAGATAAGGCACAAAAGTCTGTTTTCTTGTAATACTAACAAGGTCATTTATGTAGGGGAAAAAGAGAGATAACATAATAAGAAGGGAAACCACCAAGTACAGACTTTTCAAACAATGAGTCAACTCTTTAGACTGGGATATCATTTCAAACTGCAGCAGTACAGCAGGGAATTAATGAGGTTATGTTTCTTTGCATCTGTAAATAAATAGATATTTTAAAAATATGTTTAATGCTTTAAAAATATGATTCAGCAAAGAAGAAGAGCAGTGCAGCGAGATAAAAAGATGATTTATCCCATGGCCAGTGTGCTTCAAATTGACCAGAGAAAGTAATCTAATCAGACTTTATTAAACTGATTCTGCAGTACATGCTCAATGCCTAGAAGCATTGTCTGAGCTGGTCTGCAGTCTAATCCTACTTTAGGAGGCTTGCCAACTATTTAGCCTTTTCAGAGTAGAAACACAGACACATAAAATTTATTTATTGAAAACTGTTTTAATTAGAAAAAAGGTGAACTTTTGATGATGTCTTATTTCCAGGAGAGATTACATTCATGACAGCAGTATTTAAATTACTCTGAACAAGCACTTCAATTTTATTCAGAGCAAGCTATAGCAGATATAGCAGGCTCACAAACCAGCCTAAAGAGCTGCTGCCTGGTTATATAATCTTTGAGCTCTCATCCAAGGCAGCCCTGAGGGCGAGTACAGAGGGGAGAACTGCTAAAGGGTTGGTTTTGCTTCAGCCATTTCCCCCATTTTGTGACAATCATTGCCCTGTTAGCTGGCCGTATTCAGACCCATATGAAAAAGGATGCTCCATTTGTACAACAGAGAGCTCCCCACTGATAATGTAAAAAGCATGCTCAAAAAATAAGGGCAGGCCGTTGTCAGTCCTTTGCTTACACACACAGATGTTTCAGTTTGCTCTCCTAACCCTTCATTTGACTGGTGAAATATCTACAAGTTCCCATGTCTTTTGGTAAAAAGATAACATGGAGAGTTAACCCTAACCCTAATTTTCCTTTTCTTCAGAATTGAGCAGTGCAAAGAACTTATGATGTTAAAAGAAGATATGAAGTCACTACCTTCCAAGCACTTTAATTCATTCCAGGAAGTATTGCATTTCCTCAGTGTACAGATTTTGCCAGAGGTAGCGTTAATTTTCTTCATAGAAGCTAGTAAGCTGATATGTTCTGGATTTGTGACCAAAACAGTTTTGGTTACGAAGCAGTGTTTTAGTTATTGCTGAACGGTGCTTACACAGCATTAAGGCCAACTCCTTCCCTCATGCTTACCCTACCAGCAATTGGGCTGGGTGTGCACAAGATGTTGGGAGCACACACAACCAGGACAGCTGACCCCAATTGAACAAAGGAGTATCCCATGTTGTATGATCTTGTGCTCAATAATAAAAAGCTGAGGAAAGGAGGAGGAAAAATGGGACATCCATAGTTATGGCATTTGTGTTCCCAAGTAACCGTTACGAATGGTGAAGCCTTGTGTTCTTGGAAATAGCCAACCATCTGTCTGCTGATAGGAAGTAGTGAACAAGTTCCTTTCTTTGCTTTGCTTACATGCTCAGCTTTTGTTTTCCTTATTAATCTGTCTTTATATCAACCCGTGAGTTTCCTTACTTTTTCTTTTATGATTCTCTCTTCCATCCCACTGGGTTAAGTGAGCAAGTGGCTGTGTGGGGCTAAGCTGCCTACTGGGGCTAGCCCACAACACTTCGGCACAGCGTCTTTCACTATTTTACTGAGGATGACACAACTGTGCTCAGTGTTGTCTTCCCTGACATTAGTATAATACAACTCTTTTTAACTGAAACATCTGATAATACACCAACTTGCTGATGAGATCCTTCAAGAAGTCTCTCTCTCTTTTGTATTTTGCCTGCAGTAATGCCATTTTGCAATATTACAAGTCCCACTTAATACTGTACTCTTTAATCTCCCAACACACATTATTCCTCCTATTGTGTCTCAGTTGTTTTCCCTCACCTTGCACTCTGCAAGACCATCCACTCTCTCCTTTCATGTTTCCAGCTTGATGAATGCTTCTCAGAAATGCAGAAGAATGCTTTCGATGTGTGCTTTGTCTTAGCTTTCTGACTCTGTCTTCTGTCTTTCTACTGTTTGTTCATGACCTTCTACCCTTCAAGAAACAAGTCAGTCATTATTGTAGAACTGCTGAAGTCTATCAGGACTCGAATATTGGATTCTCTCAAATCTTCTTTCCTCGATTAGCAAGGCTTCATTAGATATATGTATGTGGAAATATGCAAGTCTTGTTTTTTTCAGGGTACATTTGATGTAGAGTTCTATGGAAGGAAGAAGGATAACGTATCTCTCTCATTACATGAATAATGCCTACATGAGATATTACCATATCTTCTGTATGTTACTTTTGAGTTCACCGTGAGTTTTTTGGCAAGTCTGTATAACAGTGCACAAAGACTGTGCATAAATACATAAAAATGACAAAATTCAATATGACTGGAGGTATTAGGAGCAGCAGCAAAATGTGTGTTCATTGTTTCCCAGTGCCAGGCTGAAATACTAAGCACCAGAAAGATTCTACATGATGAGAGATGAAAAGCAAAGAAGCAAAACAGAATTAACTCTATAGCATTAACATCTGCAACTCAAGTATCTCAAACAATATATTTTCTAGAAATATTTAGCTTTTCTGGTTTTTCCTTCCCGATTACACTTTCCAGAATTCTTTCCTTTCTTTTTGTGATTGTGTCTTAAATGCTGTTATTCCCCTTACTCTGCCCTTCCTAAGACACACACCATTCTTTCCACTTCTTGTCATGTATATCTGTGTATGTCTATATAAATCTTTCACTTTTCTAGTGCTATTATCATTCCACTTCCCATTCTAGCTGCTCCACTAGCTTATTGCTGTCCACTGCTCCGCTATCACTTAATGTGGAAGATTCCTTCATTACATTGTTTTCACAAAGATCCTCTTTTATTTAACTGGTTCTTTCTATTACTCCAGGAAAATAAACAAATCCCAGTGTTGTCTTATATTAGTGAAAATCCCATCTTTAGTAACAGCAGTGTAGCCTAAGAAGAAATGGGCTTCAGATATTGTCACTCACATGAATCTTCAGAGCCATGCAAAAGGATAATGTGGATATGTTAATCTATACACTGAAAATCCTGCACTGAATTAGGTGGCCTTAATATTTGCCATTTATTCTAGTGCTGGCAATATTTGTGGTGTTCCCAGAACAGTGCATCACTAGGGTTCCTCTCAATCCTCTCACTCATGAAATGAAACAGGTTGGAAACATTTTCTTCCTGAAGTTCTAGAAGTTGCAGTGATCTAGTTATTGACAGAAGCTATCAGGGGACAGGTAGACCAGTGCTTACTTCCCAGTAAACCTTTGCTTGAAGAAACGCTGGTTTTGGTCTCTCCTTGGATCTAATTCTGTTAAAAATAACCTGGTCAATGTCAATGGGCTTCCATCATGGTCAATTATATCTATCACTTCATTTGTATCTGTTTTGTTTTGGTGGGCTCTGTGGAACTGTTTCAGTCCATGTGCCTGAAAAACATGAATAGTTCGATCCTCAATGAAGTGTCAATAAAGAAAAAAAGGATAATAAACAAAGAATTTGAAGTTACAAAAATTTGTAGCAATTATTGACTACTTCATATGCCTTTAAAAATTAAGGTACTAAAAGGCAGGTTTAGAACATTCTCAGTGATCACTGGAGATTAGTTGTCAGGCTATATCTGCTCTCTGTCCTTTCAAACTGCAAGCCATACAAACCCCATATTTCTAACCTGTTCCTTTAAAACTCCTTTTTTATATGCAGTGCTAATCTATTTACTGCATTTATTTATTTTACATGTATGATGGCCTTGCATTTGGAAGGCTGCCTAAGGAAAAATGCCTAAAGGAAAAGAGGGAACCCAGACAGCCATAAAACTAGCTTGCATACTTTTCACAGCATAAAATGTATGGGAATGATGACAACCTGCTTGTTTTTAATTTTGGAGCTGTATATAAGAGAGACCATATAACTATTGCCTTGCTGTGAATCTTTTTCAGACTGTGCCATGCTGTGATATTTACAGAATTGTGCATTGTGATTAGTGGCAGATCTGCTAACAATGACAAATCTATTTCTGGCCTTAGAGAGTGGAATTCTGCTTAGTCACTCTTTCTTCTCTTTGCATTGTCTTCCTCTTGTCATGTACATTACATTTAGACTTTGATGTTAAGTACAGTCCAACCAAAAGACAACTTTGAGGACTTTCAGATTTCTGAGTATGGTGTGGATTTGAATTCACAGATTAGAATCAACCCTTCTGGTTTTAGTATTCGGTTGTGTCCAGAACCTTATGAGACATAATTTCTAGCTGTATTCACATGCAACCAAGTACCACAGACAGCTTGAAGAAACCTGGGACAAACTGGCAGAAATAATATTACAATCAGAATAATAATGAAAGATTTGGACCAAAGAGGATAGAAACCTCAGAAACTTTGATCACTTTGATCTTACAAATTTTTATAAGACTACAGAAACATCAATTTCATCTGCTAAAATTAAGAGTGCTTTATAAACTGGTTGTTCATACTTCCTCTGATGAAGAGAAATGGGAGGGAAATTAATTCTGCAAATCTTAACTAACTTTTAAAGTGGAATGAATGGCCCACTGGAGGGTCCATTCTAACTTTGCAAAGAGGGACATTTAAACTTACAAGAAGAGATAAAGATAGAAATTGATCTTCTCACTCCTATATCTGGACTTTTAACATATTATCATTCTTACTCTCCAAAACAGTAAATTAACTGGCACTAAACATCTCCAAGGCAGCAAGACCTTTACTAGCACTCACTAATGGAGTTTTTGGGACACCTCATCAAGAGGAAAGACTGATCCAGCACGGCACTTCAAATGTTGAGAAGAGTTGGGATCCTCCTTTTCCAAGCAGCTTCCTCAAGACACCAGCATAAAAAGCATCTCTAAGATGCCCGTAGTAGCAATCAGTATCCCCATTAGGACTTCAACATGTCTGAAAAAACTGAAGCGCATCAACAGTATTTTGCATTGCAGTCAGATTTAGCTATGAAGCACTTCAGTTACCACATTCCTCCCTTCCACAAGGCATGGGGATACAACACATTTGTGGCAGAGTAACATGAGCACTCTCTCCTGCATTTCATGGATGTCTGAGCCCATCATCACTCACACAGGAGTGAATGCAGCTGGGAAAAACTGAACCTGGACACTTCACTCCCTGGAGCCATAATGGAATGAGAAATTCTTAACACAGTTCCTTTGAGGACTGGGAAACTTTTTTACATTGGACCTTTAAATCCTATGACATGCAAAGAATGAACTATTGTGAGAAGAATTCTTAGTAAGTGTCCAGTTTCTGACACAGAAGCGGGAATCTGATATATGTATTTGTTGAAGTCCCCAGATGTCAGTAGCATCCATTTATCATCTTATGTGTTTATGCTGCTGGGGTCAGGGTGAGATGTCATTTGTTTTTGAGTTTCTATTGAATATATTGAACCCCACAGATCCTCTGGACTGACATCACAGCTTAGAAACCATCTATCTTCTTTGCTTTCACTGAGCACAGACTGAAGTTTGACTTTCTATAGAGTTTTGTGTGCTTCAGTTCATAGTGTCTTATTCTCCCTGTTATCATGGTTGTTCCACTCAGTTCAGTCAGCCTCACTATGCCATTCTTCAGAGAGCTGTTAACCTTCATCTAACAGATGTAGCCCAAAAAGCAGAAATTTCTCCTGCTTGACACACCTTTCTTTCAGGATGATAAGATTTTTGCATGATCTGGTCTCTAAAATGTTCATTCCATATATCTTTTTGCAGCATCTAACCTTGAAGTTCATCAGGCCTGGTATGGCACCCTTATAGAAACTACATAAAACCAGAGTATTTAATGAAACACTTTGTATAACCTGCAAGTGATATTATCTGGGAGGGAATAAGTGCATCTATGGGTAGTTCTGATGGTTTTGAAGATGCTGGATGCAGAAGTTGCACTGTATGCTTTCAAAAGCAAGAGAATTGGAGAATCTTGACAAAACACGAAAGCACAAAAAGCGCAGTGAAAATTGTGTTGTTTCAAGCTTTTATGTTTGTTAAAGAACATTTACCAGTCATTAATTGCAAGTAGTGAAGTAGATTGTACCTTAGTCAGTTTGCTTACCACTTCATTTTTGTGTTTCAAAACAGATTAAATAGATTCCACTAGACAGAATTTCCTGCCTTACATACTTTGTATATGGGTGTGTATTGGGTACTATCCTGCTTCCTGGTAAGAGATGCTGCTATCATACTTTTTTACAAGCTCTCATAATAAATAATTTTTTTAAAGTACCAATAATTTAAATATAAGTGTCTGAAGGTGTTAATTCTCCTGCTCTTATGCCTGCTACATATGCACCACATTAACTTTTATTATTAAATCTGGCAAGGTGAAAAAAGCAAGGCACAAAACTTATGAAAATTACAATTTATTATGCAAGTAGTAGTCTTTTGACTAAAAAAGTGTATATGATGGCTGTATGTTTGCAGTCTGGGTACAGAATTCCCTATCTTGTCAACATTATATGGAAAAGGTGTGTATAATTCAGAAGAATAACATATGCTCTCCTCCAAGTAGCCATGTCACATACATTTACACACTATTATGTACACAACCATTCAGTGCACTGAGATTCCCATGTCACTGCCTGGCTGCACTTAGACTTACAGGCTACTTCTTCAGCTCTGTTCCTCAGTCATCCAGACTGTGGAAAACATTGGGCTACACTGATGCTCTTTTCCTCTCTGAACACTGAAATTTCATTTTAAGGAAAGAAAGGATGTGTGAGGGCATGGTATGCACACAGGTATCATTCTGTGATGGAGCCATTGGTCATACTGCGGAGATGCAGGCAGTGATCTGGCTGTGAATGCACTGAAAACATCTTAAGAATAAGCTCAGGTGAGACTTTGCTAAACACTCTTGAGCAACTATTAGGCATCATCAGCATATGATGGCTTTGTCTTCCTTTTCAGGGACTGAGTAATGAATGATCCTTTAGATAACAAGTATTTACCTAGAGGCTCCAAAGGATTCCTATATTTAGCCATAAACAACAGCAGTAAAGGGACATACTGTATTTTTCTTCTGCTCCAGTTAGTATTAAGTGTTATAAAAATTAACAGATACAGACTGTTATATTCCTTGCACCAAAATCTTTGTGGAATGTGACATCGCCATGTGTCTTGCAACTGGTGATACATTTTTTTTCCCTCATGTACTTTGTTTCTAAAAAAAGAACAAAAATTTTGCCCTCCTCCTTTTTGTCTCTGGTTTCTAATGCTGTGATATTAATAAGAAGTGACATGTTTAAAGCCTTTATTTATATTGGTTGAGAACATTTTTGCAAGTAATATAATGTAGTGCTCCAAGATGACATATTAATGGTGATTTTATGGTGTAAGGCAATAGAGGTTTTTTGGTTTTTTCTTCAGAAAAAAATCATTAGTCGAACCAGTATATTATTATAGTAAATTAAGAAAGATAAATTATTTTTCTTGACATTTCAATCAATGTAATGCACACAACTGCTCATTACTAAAAGTACTATGATAAAATCTGCCTGATCTATGTACTTTTTACTTCGTCCAGCCCATAGAATTTAGCTCAGTCTCAAGTGGGAGTAAGAACGGAAATGGTTTCAGTCTGATAGCAACAGCTGTTACAGAGTAACAAAGAGTTTCAATGCTGTTTTCTTAATTTTACCCTTCATTGGGATTCTCTTCAATCTGAAGGTCAGTAAATTCCTTAAGTATCCAGTAAAGATTGTCCAAGGTCTCCCATGCACGTTAGGTGCTGCTGATTATTACCAGGTGTGACAGAAGATCATTGTAAGTTTTAGACTCTTTCTCCAGAGTGCTGAGAAAGATTCTTCCCTTTTTCTTTTATTTCTTTCTTTTAAGCGCCTCCATAATTTCTAGCAGCAGATTCCCAGTCACTAGATCCTTCATAACCACAGTTTTGATTTTAAAATCAAGACACACTAAAGACCACTATCTCATTAGTAGTCATAATATTTTAGATCGTGTGGAAATGAACGTAATCATTCTCCACTGCAGAATGGGAACTAACATTATAAATACTGACACGTCTTCTGTATTTAGTTTTCTTGTATTCTTTTCACCTTTTTGTAAAACTGCACTTGAGCTCATTTTTCCAAATAATATGGTTAAGAGCATATGTCACTAGTGACACAATAGTTTTTTTTCCATTCACTCCTAGGATCTATGTATGTTAATCGGAAAGCTCTTTATTAGATCTAGATTGGATCTACTAGCATATGTCCTACAGACATTTACCTATTTCTGTAGATCTAGATTGGATCTACTAGCATATGTCCTACAGACATTTACCTATTTCTGTACATGCATACATACAAAGAATAGGCATATCTACACATGGTTTGTTACTGACCACAAACACTTCTGAGTTGCTATTATTTTTCCATATAAAAATGGTTAGTGCTGTTTAAAAGCATTCCAGTTTACAAAGAGGTTAAAAAAGGCAGTGGAGCAACAGACTTCCCACATCTGCTGAACAATTAGATATGAAAAGTACCTAAGGTGCCTTTCATATCAGTAATAGATATTTCCTAGTTTACTTCTGTAGGAAAAACAGGAGTGTTTTACTGGAGAATCTCATTCCTGAATCCATTCCTAATGCTTTAATCCACCAGATTATCCTTACTGATATTAAATTTTCTTTTTTTGAGTTGAAAGTGAAGCCTTTTTGTGAAATAGTCTGTGCCTCACCTACAAGGGATTTTTTTTTCCCTATCTGGCATACTGAATTTATACAGAAAAAAATTGGTATTAGAGCCACATATAATTATTTGTGTTTTGTTGTTATTGTTGTTTTTCTCCAGAATTACTTCTTCTGACTACTAAAAATCTGAATAATAATGTTGAAGAGTACACAGAGGATTTATTTTTTTTTTCATATTACACAGAATGATATTTTGGCATGTGTGTCTGATTGATTGTTTTGGAAGAAGTGAGTGACAATTTATTCCATGTCTTTTTGTGCTGAAGGTGCCACATTTTCCAAAATATTTGTGCAAATAGTCTATGGAATGCATAGCACAATGCAATATTGTTACTGAAAATAATGTTCAGATTTTCACAGAACCACAGGAAATTATTTTTTTTTTAATAAAGTGAAAGTCATACATACTGTTATGACTGAGCAATCTTGATCTGACTTTTTCATCCATTTACTTCAGCTGTTCACTATTTTCCTACAGTATCATACTGACACAGCAGGAAAGGAAATATATTTTCATATTCAATATATTGTCAACTCTTAAAATAAATGAGAGAATGCTGCTTCTTTCCACAAGCTGAATTCATAAAGCTGGCTGTATAGAGTCTTTTACACAATATGAAACCACACAATGCATTTCCAAATAATTTTGTGACATGATTCATATCTGATCAAGGAACCTGGCTACCATTCCTCATGGGATAAGTATGTCAGGGCAAAGGCAAGATAGACATAAAACAACACTCACCTGATTTGCCATTACCTAACAGCTCACTCTTTGTCCCCAATGATGAGCTAAGCCTTTCCAAAAATCAAATGTATGCTACCTCAGACACATATTTAGACACTGATTTTTAAGATATGCCTCTACCCACTGTCTTACACATGAGGAAGCTTCATCTCAGATGAAGAATTCAGAATCATTAGTCAATTCTGCAAATCCTGGCCCACCCCATGGTTAGACATCTGCACAAGGTTCTGGAAAGCCATTTCTAGCAAAGCTAGTTGGCATCTTCTGATGCTGCAGCAAAAATATTTATCTGGGTTTTGAATGCAGCAGGAATGAATCCAGACCTAGTTTTACCATCACATAGGATAAAACAAGAACCAAAGGGGAAGAGAATAAGCATATATGCTTACTATGTTCCCTGATCATAAAATATGTTTTCTGAAGACAAACAGGAGATGTGCAAGGTTTTTTGTATATCATTAGGATATATCATTTTGTATCATTGTATATCATTTTTGTATATCATTAGGATATACAAAAAGTTTGGTTTGTTTTTTTTTCAAAAAGATTTTTTTTCAAAAATATTTTGTCATTAGGAACTTTAGGAATGTGGAGTCTTTTACTCTCCTTTCTTATAGTGATTTCAGTAACAGAACATTGTGTACAGAGAAAATTCTGAATGCTAAGTGAAGTGGTCAGTTATTTACAAATATCTAATAGGCATTTTAGAATTGGTTTTAGCAACAACATAACAAACATTTGAAGAAAGATCAATAAATTTTTTTCAGCTTTATATCTGTCGAATTGTTTTGTTACCAGTGTTCCTATTACCCCAAATTTTTTCTGGTACTGGGAGGACTTGAATTTGTAACATACATTTCTGTAGCACCACAAGCATGCATTGTTTACAAATTTGATTACACAATAGTGTAATGACCATTTTCTCTCTTTGGGGTAAATAATATACAAAATATTTTTTTGGCCTATTATTATTTACAAAAAGATTTAGAGAGTATTACTGACAGGAAACAAAATGAAATTTGAGTTCAACAAGATGACATTTTATCTTCAAAATAGCAGTTAACATCTTTTCAAATATGGTAATCCAAATTTTAAGCAGATTAATCTTTGCTAGTAAATAGTTGGATGCATTTTCTGGTAGTTTGTATCCAGTTCTTATTTTGCACTGCAAATCAACATTTAACATACCTGTTACCTTTTAATTAAATTTTCTGCATCCATCAGCTTTCATAACAAAAGAAGAAACATGCATTATAGATCTCAGCATTTAAATTAATTGATACCTTCAAATGACAGCTGTGTTGTCATAGAGAATAGACATGATAAAGCATAGAGATTATGTGGCTTTTATGTGTTTTATACCATAGCAAATCCTACATCCTGTTGAAAAACAGTCTGAAAAAAAAAAAGTCTACCAGGTAGTACTGAAATTATTTTCTTTCTACTGATTACCCAGTTACCAAGCTTCTTTAAATCTTTCTCTGGGTCTGTGCAGTTTTGAACTAGCTTTTGCAGTAATTGTTCTTCACTCCCTTCATTGCAGCTGACCAATGCCCACAGGAGGTGCTAAGATTACCATCAGAGTAAAGTCTCTTGCCTTTCTCTTATGTAGTTTTCTAAACCACTGGAAAACTCTTGTAATTTAGTTGTGTCCTATATACATTTAATGTCCCTGAGGGCGCAGGGTAATTGAGACTCCAGTGGATGGTGTTCTTTTATTTAATGCACCATTTGAATTATTGGAAAAATTTCAGATGCTTATAGAATATATTCCTGGTCTGTTTAGCAAACAAAACCTCGATACAAATGAGATTTTTAATAAAAATGAAAAATTAACTACCTAAATAAATACTCAAAATTTCTAGGTCTCTAGATAGTTACTATTCAATAGGGTTTTTTTCCTCCTGTGCTTATTCATCACAAAAGAATAAAAGGAAAATGAAGTGACATTCTTCAGGTTATTTCTCAAAATATCTGATAATACATAGTGAACTTAAACATTTTTTCCAACTTCACTATAACTAACACCACCCATTAATGTTTTAAATCTGTTTTTTTTCTAATGTTTTGTAAACTTTTTTTCTGTTAATTGAAATTATATTATTACAATTTTATTTTAGATATACCATGTACACAATTATATATACACATATACCATATTACACAAGGAAAAAATTTTACACAGTGAGGGTGATAGAGCTCTGGAATGGGCTGCCCAGGGATGTTGTGGAGTCTCCTTCTCTGGAGACATTCAAAACCTGCCTGGATGCATTCCTGTGTGACTTGGTCTAGGTGATCCTCCTCTGGCAGGGGGGTTGGACTAGATGATCTTTCTAAGTCCCTTCTAACCCCTAAGATTCTATGATATAAAATGTAGAGACGGTTTAAAGACTATTTCAGATATAGTAAGGAATAATTTTATGAATAATCATAGCAAATAAATTTGTTTTATAAATAAAATCCCAGTTCTTTAAAAATAGCATCTCTACAATATATGTTCAAGAGTTCTGTATGTTGGTCACAATCAAATACTTAGTAAGTGCTTATGTAAGAAAATGTGATTGTTTCAAAAAATATTGTCCCTTTTCCTTTCCTCAGTATTAAATATCAGACATTTAGGTTAGCGGACCATGAACAGCAAGAAGTGACACTAAAAGTAGGTGGTATTTATGCTTTCTGTGTAATGCTGTCAAATCATCTGCTAGTCGCCCTTTTAATAACCTCTTTTTATTTCATTTCTGTTAAAAATATCAGAAAAGCCCTTGGTCAAGACATAATTTAACAAAATTCAATATCCAGTAAGAAACAGCAGGTTTAGAAGTCCTCAACCATGCCCTAGAAAAGCCAAAAGAACATGAACAATCTACAGTATTTCTGGGAAAAGGCCATGTCATAATCCTTTGCCAGTCAGAATCAGCAGAGATTTTAAGTCTTCTCCTGTTAATGTTAACCCCACAACTGACAAATTTCCAGGGAGAATCTTTGATGTTTTTCTCTGACTTTGAGAACAGCTCAAATGTTATTTTCTTCTGCAAAAAACTGGTACATTAAAAATAAAGCTGCCATTGAAGATTAATATAAGTTGAACTTACAGTTTGATGTGTAATGTTCATATATCTGAAAGCTGATGGAAGAATCCTTTAACAGCAGATTGCAACTAATAACAACTAGGATGTGGTAAAACAGAAGGCACAGGGTCAAGTCAGACCTCTTCCTTCTTTCAAACATCTTGACCTTACTTCAGAGCTGGAAAAGAGTCCCAAATGCAGACTCAAAATTTCAATTGCTGGAGCTATGTCAGCAAAGAGTTCACTTATGCTTTTGCACTTCAGCTCTTTATATGCATTTAATGGCATTTCTGTTTAATCAACTTCAGCATTTTCACAAAAGTACAAATGGAGGAATTTCTGAAACACAATGAAAAAGTTAAAAAGGTTTTAAAAATTTGCTATGGACTCCAACAGCTGATTTTTATTTTTTTTTTGACCAACTGTAACTCAAAATTATAATGTTTCTATGTGCAATTATCCCTTTCCAAAAAGCAAAGACATAATTTATCATGAGATGTAAAGTTTACTATAATACTGGGGTTTGACAGCAATGTCTGGGTGATCTTCAAGATAGCTTTGCCTTGGCAGTGTTAAAAGAATAGAATGATCAGAAGTAGGATATCCGTTTCATTTATTCAGTCTAAGAACAAATGCTCCAACCCGAAATACTTAATCTGTAGATTGATTTTTGTATTGACATTTTAACACAGCAGTCAGCTCTTTGATACACACAAAATATACATTAATTTATTCAACAAGACCACTCAGCCCATGAGTTGTGTTGCAGGTGCACAGGCTCCAAGATGGATCAGTGCAGGCTGCTTTGGCCTGGCAAACCTGCTGACAAGGTGAAAATGCAGTGGTTTTGTTTCAACATCTGTAGAAGTAGATTCATTCCCATCACAGATCTTGAACTACTAAGAGTGACTGAAGACAAACTGGCTTTATATAGATAAAGGCAGCGGAGACGCATGTGCACTATGGCACTTGTCATATGCAAACAGGCTATGTTTGCATATACTATGCTAGATACAGCATAGAAAGAAGTATATATTTCTACTAGACTTTTTCTTCCACAATCTCCTATCCTCCTGCCTTCAAGACAATAAACTTTCTTGGAAGACAGAATAATGCAGCATTGAACATAGACATAGAGCTGATGCTGTGCACACTAGGCTTCAGTAGCTGGGATCCTTTCTTTTAACCCATGTGTCTCCCTTTCCTCTTACTCTATTCCTGCAAAATAAGGAACTGACTGCAGGACTGTCTGGTTGTGATAGAGATACTGGAGATTTACTGTCTAGTGGGCAAAATGTGGAAGATCCATTCCTTTTCCTTCCTTTCTTCCTTAGTGCCATCAGCAAGCTGAGTGCTCTGCACTTTCCAGGGGTACACCTGGGCTGCTTCATTACTCCAAGGGGCACAAATCAGCATGGTATAAATATGCAGTTGCCCTTCCAGAGCTGCTCCCATCTTCTGCCATACTTGCTTTGATGCTGATCAACCATGTGGTAGCTTAGTCTGCTATGTTCTGTCCTTTCTAAAACTAGTTTCATTCTATTTTCTATGTCTGCATTCTTGCCTTCAAAAATCTGCCTAAAATAGAAGTCTTGCATGTGACATAGGCTGGCCCTGTAGCTGTCTAAATGGCTTTATACTTGGTAGTAGTTGTCAGTCATTCCTCTCATCTCCTCCCAACCTTTATATTTTATATTACTTTGTGTTAATACTCAAAATGTCAGTACAGACACTTCGTATTTTCAAGTTTCTACATCATACCTGGCCCTGTGGCTGGTATTCACTAATCTGCAAATACTCTAGTTCCAAAACACATGCTGGATCTTAGGCTCTGGGCTACTGAAGCCTAAACCTGTCATGAACATGACGTATAAAGCTACCAGAGGCAGCAGGTTCTGAATATTCAGTAATGCTAGAGCAGTATGTTGCATGGGCTATGTGCTGCAAACATTATTTATAGTTCACTTGTGAGTCAATTGTTTGCAGTATTTGCTGGAGGAAGTAGGGTTTTCAACCTTTAAAAATAGATGTTAACAATAGGCATTAATATTATCTTGCATATATATGTGAGGGTCTATGACAGAGCTACAGCTAGCCATCCAAACAGAAGGAAAGAGCTGCATCAGCATGGTACTGATGAGATGATTAGGTCTGTCTCAAACAGTGGGGTGTACATGAAGTTGCAGTGCTTCTCAACACTGTGCCATTTCATCACATAGCACTGAGTGCGGATCTGCCAGGCTACAGGAGACTGGCTCGTGGCTGCTTACCATTATGTATCACTCTCCAGCCATCCAACCACGTACTGACAATGGCACTGGAGTCATTAAAAAGTGGTGGCAATGAGAAATACTTTTTTTGCCTCTACAGCCTTCTGCACATGCATTTGAGAAGTCACACCAGAGGGTGGAGGCAAGGAGAGATTTTGCCTCCTTGTCTCTTCTGGACTTCTGAAATATTTGCAGAGAGTACTTTCTTCATTTATGAAGTAATAGTTTCTGTAGACCACACAAATTTGTATTGAATTTTTTTTTTTTTTTCTGCAAAGATAGAAATGACAATCAGACAATTTTACCAAAGATAGTGGAGGGAAAAAAAAGTTGACAAACTAACAAAGGATCCAAAATGGATTTATAAAGAGTCATGTACAAATACATATATATATATACAATGCTTGGGAGCATAACTGGTTTTAATATTCTATTAAGCACCCTAAAGTTAATTTCTCTAAATATTTCCACTCTTTGTACAGATATGTAACTTTAAGGCTGCAGAGTAGTTACCAGGACTTTATTCACAGTAACATCTACCAACCCTCAAACAAGTGGAGTACTTTGACACTTTGTTCTCATTTTCAGCACTGGCCAGGTAACAAACAAAATTCCTTTTATAGTTTGGATTAACAGAAGCCTTAAAAATATATTTATATGTTGTACAAAGCTTACAATACAAGAAGTCTATCACAAAGTAACCCTAAGGCATTCTAAATCAGACCTGACCTCTAGAAATGTGTGCTAGACACCTAACTCATCCCAACGTGCTTATCTGTTTCTGTGGGACATTTCATGTTAGTAAGATATTTTTAAAGCTTATTTCTACACGACACATTTTTGGATTAAGATAGAAATATCTAAACTGGTTCTTTTTGTCACACTATGTTATCATCACAAAAGTGCTTTTGGGGGAACAGATTCTGAGTAACAGTCTAGGTTTGGGCTGAAATCTGCATGATCCTAATCAGAATCTCCAAACTGAAACTAATTAGACATGAACTGGATCCTTCTTGCTTTTTGCAGAGACAAAAATCTGACCCATATTATGAAAAAACAATAGCAGTTGCATTTTTACCCCACTGGACACTAGACAGAGTAAGTAACTGAAAATATTCTCACATTTTCAGAGGGTTGGGGAATGAATGGGACGGGGGTTTTCTGGGGGTTTGGGAAGTACCTTAATTTTTGCCTTCTAAGTGTTGCAACAGAAATGTAAATGTTTTCTTTCAACAACCATTCTCTCCCCAAGTCCTCTTACTTCAGGAGAATGCTGGAATGCTGTAAGTGTCAGTACAGATAATACCTTCACATGTATGCAGCTCACTGACCTCAAACTACATAAATAAAAGGCCAAGAGAAATCATGGTGGAATAAGATGCAGTGTTTTGGTAAGAAATACACGTTTTATATTTTTTGGCATTGTGCCACTCTGTTCAAAATTAAGGAATGGATTATTGTGGATTTGTTTTCTTTCAGGAATTAGGGCTGGCCCTGGCTTAGCTTCAGTACTGCAGAGGTATTAACTGCAATGCATTTCTGTCTTACAGCTTCATCCCATTTAGCCATTGTGACTTTGGAGTGACTTCCAAAGCAATCCAATCAGAATGAGTTGGCAGATTAATGTTAACTTTCATGTCAGGACTGAAGGCAATGTAAAATGAAAATGCTAAAAGAAGAGGCATTGCACCAGCCATACTGCAGCTAAAAATAAAACTGAACTGTCTCATGTGAACTAATGAGCCTTTGTTTAATCTACAAATGGTAAAGTGTTAGTAAACTGCCTTTCTGTATATTAATCACTGCAAAAATGTAAATAAAACGCATTCTATAGCCTCTGGCCAGTATACTAGATCATATCCAACAGCTGCTCTTTATTCATCTTAAATTTTGGATTACCACAAAAGTTTCAATCTTCCTTAGCCTTGGTAGCAACTGAGTTTGTGATAAATTTTATAATTCAGTTCCTCAGGATCAGTACTGGCAAGATTATAAGAAGATTCACTGTTTCACCTTTTGTTTGGACAATAATTCAATTTGTGCTTTCCTTGCAACAATTCAGTAATGAAATTGTAGGGATCAGAGGTCAAGGGGGGAGTTTGGAACAGTATAAATTAATACTCCCACACAATTTTATTATTTCCTCAAATCCAAACATCAAAAATCAATTATCAGTGCAGCTCTTTGGCAGTCCTGCCATACAACTAAGAAAAACCTGTACTGTCACATGTGGCTCAGGCTTTTAGCCTAACAAGTTCCCTGAAATGTGATTAATTTTCATCTCAGTCTATAAATGCTTACTTTTCTTGCCTGCATGATACTAGTTATGAAGAGGGATACTTTCTGGTGTGAAGACATTTGAATGATGCATATTGTTATGATTTTTGATATCCAGTTTAACTTCCGAACTTTAGGATATCCAGTTCAATAATTTATGTTCTCCAGTAATGTAAACAATGCAACACGTGGCACTCTTAGATTTCTGTCTGACCACCTTCTGCTGTCATTTATCACAATCTTAAATGGTATATGGCAAGCAGCAAGCTTAAAATGTAGCCACAGTCTGTGGCTTTGGAGACAGATTCCTTTGGTAGAACTAGTAAATCTTAAACAAAAAAGAAACAGTTAAACCTCAGAGACAGAGTTGTGCTCACAAAATGTTTTCTAGCTACACTAGCTTAGACAGAATGTTCTTATCAGCATGATTTACTAACATTATTGATAAGCACTATCCTAATTTTTACCTTCTCAGATATGTGAGAAAAACTTACAAAGCTCCTGGTCACAATCAAATAAAACAAAGTTTGCTTTACTTCTTTCAACATGCAAAATGCTTTCTTTTCATCAGGCACTGTTGTTTTTTTTTCTGTTACCTCTTTTCCTGTATGTTAGAATACAAATTAAAAAAAAAATAAATTACAATTAGTTTTTCTTGTTTTTTTCTGTATAGGTTTAATAACTCCTTGCTTTAATATGTAAATACACTTCTCTCAGCACTGTAATTGTTCCAAGATTCAAATATTTTCTGTTATTCACAATAGAGTGAGTGGAAGTCTTGATATGTAATTTTCTGCACCCACTTATTTTCCTTCTTATTAATTAGAAAGTGCATGACAGGAAAAACTCAACAATAAAAATAGCAGGCAATGAGACTTTGGAGAAATTATTGTTCTGATGATTTTTCATACTAACGTAGGATGCTTTATAAAGAATATACTGCTACTTTAAACAGTTAATAAATACATTAATGTAAACATCTCTAGGATCTAATCTATAATAACAGCAATCCTTTAACAGGGACATTAGAAAACAGAGAGAGACAGACCTCGCCGTAGCTACCATATGCAATTATTCTAATGAAAACATTCTAATAATATTGTCTCCAAAATGTCATCTGCAAAGTTACTGACATTTTCTGGAAGGCCAAAACGTGAGAAAAATGAAATACAGAAATGATGGGATTAAAATAATCAGAATTTTAAAGAAAAAAGTCACTACATGCAGTTCATTAAATATAAACTATCAAATACATTTCACAGATTCACATTTGCCCCACGTTAACTTTTGGCCTTTGACTGCTTTTTTTTTTTTTTTTTTGTGTGTGTGTTTTTTTTGTGTTTTGCTTTGTTTTGTTTTTCAGAGTGGACCTGTTTACTGTGGAGGTGCTTGCTGTTCAAGGTGGATTCACATGGGATGTCAAGGTGGTGCATAGATCCTGCTGCAGCATTTCAGCGGATGCCAGCAGAACTCAGACAGGAACAGTGATGCAGTTCTTATGTAACACCCCAGGGTTAAAAGCTGGGTTTTCTCCCATTTCCAGCAGCATGCAGCTTGCATTTCTTATTCTGCAGTGTCATACTAGACATTATATTATCTAGACATCAATCTTGACACTGCTGAATAAACCCAATTATTATTTGGAACTTATTAGTTATTAATTATATAGATAATTTCAGTGCCTTTCAGGTTAAGCAGCAGCTAAGCAGGGCTTTCTGAGGGTCTCGCTGCTGGATTTAAAGAACTGAAGTGGCTGTCTAAAATTAGAGAGCTAAAGGGCTATCTAAATTCCTTTGCAAACATATACAGGAGCGGTATGGTGCTAATTTTATATTGGAGGATGATAGTTATTTTCAAAGACGTGGACCTAAGTTGCATGTGCCAATGCAAATACTGAGACACTGAGATTTCAGTATTTGCTTGTGTTCCTTGCTGGTCTGGGACTAGGCTGAGCTAATCACATGAAACAATTACATTGTTTCATATAACACAAAAGGGGTTTTCTTGTACAGAAATATAGGGAAGTACTCACCACCAGTCCAAGATCTCTGCTTAGCTGCTCTGAATCTTAATGAGTTGCTCAGAACTAAGATATCTGAACTTAGATATCTTAAATAGGTGTTGCCTACATAGCCCAAAATAGGTCACAAATGGGAGATGGTTTACAGTCAGTTTACTTTCTGAGTTCATATACATCAGTTTCCTCTTCCCAGTGTTTTTTCCTTCCCTTTAAAGGCATGTAGTAAACACATAATCTGCAACCTATGTAAAATATAATCTTTCTTTTTGTGCCTTCTCTTATGTATTGCCTGCACAAGAGTCAACACTTTAAGTTCATACTTAATTGATAAACTCTGCTCCAGAATAATTCTGCAAAGAAAATAAGAAAAAAACATTATCCAAGTGCATTTTTTTTTCTGTGACTAAAATGATCTCCTTTTGACAACCTGTGCATTAAATTTTAATTCTGAGAGAACATTCATCAAGGAATTGCTTATTTTTAGAAATCAATACTGTTTATATTGTTGCAGCTTGCTTGGAAGTTCATAATTAATGGCACTATTTTTCTGAATTTTCTACTGATCTTTCTTCTAATGTGGTCTGGCAGTTTTTGTCTACTCTGAAAATTTTGTTTTGTAAGAGGAAGGATTTTTCTTCTTATAAATGGAAATCATAATCCTTTACACAGCAAACATGGATAGCTAATAGATAACTGTGTTGGTATATATATATTATGTAAAACTCACCTCAAATCCTTACCAGACAATGAGAGAAATCTGTGTATTCTCTGCACGCAGACAAAACAGCTTACTGTTTTCTATATTTTGTTCCAAGATATAATTGTGATTGTCTTAACAGCTTCTTGTACATTGTGGTGGGTTGACACTGGCTGGATGCCAGATGCTCATGAAGCTGCTCTATCGCTTCCCTTCTCATCGGAATGAGATGGTGGGTGATAAAATATGATGGAAAGAAAAAATCTTGTGGGTCAAGATAAAGGAAGTTTAATGAAGCAAAAGCAAAGGCCACACACAGTAGCAAAGAAAACAAAAAAATGTATTTTCTACTTCCCATCAGCAGTCAGTGTCCAGACCTCAGGAAGCAAGGCTTTAGTACACAGAGGGGTTGCTCTGGAAGGCTAATGTCATAATAACAAATGCTGCCTGTTTTCTCCTCTTTCTTCTTACCTTTTATTGCTGAGCAAATGTCATATGGTATGGAATATCCCTTTGGCCAGTTTGGGTCACCTATCCTGACTAGGCCCCCCTTCCAAGATCTTTGCAACCCCTGAGCTTACTGGTGATGGGGAAACATTGCCTTAGTGCTGTGCAAACCCTGCTCAGCAGCAGCCAAACACTGCTGTGTCATCAGCACCTTCCAAGCTACCAAAAAAAGCACAACACTAGGGGAACTGTGGGTGGGGAAATTCCCTCAATCTCAGCCAGACACAATACATATAGACATATGTTTATGAGATGTAACTGAACAGAGCAGCTTTGCAGAAAAAGACCTGGGAGTCCTGGTGGATACCAAATTGAACACAAGACAGCAGCATGCCCCTGAAGCAAAGAAAGCAAATTACATTCTGGGTTGCATTATAAGAACTTATACAAGCAGGCGAAGGAAGGTGATCTCCTGTAATCAGCACTGGTGAGGCCACCTCTGGATTATTGTGTCTGGTGCTGGGCTCTCCAATACAATACAGAAATGGGCATACTTGGAGAGTATAAGAGCCATTAAGATGACGAAGGGACTGAAACACATCTCCTGTGAGGAGAGGCTGAATGAAATAAGACTGTTCGGCCTGGAGAAGGTGCAGGAAGATCTTATAAAGTATATAAACACATGAAAGGAGAGTGTAAAGAAGAGGGAGCCAGACTCTTCAGTGGTGCCCAGTAACAGGACAAGAGTCAATGGGCACAAACTGAAACACACGAGTGTCCATCTGAGCAACAGGAAAGACCAACTACTGGCAGAGGTTGACCAGAAAAGTTATGGAGTTTCCAACCTAGGAGACATTCAAAAGCTATCTGGACATGGTCCTGGGCAACAAGCTCTAGGTGGCCCTGCTTGAGTTATTCTGTGATTTTGTGACCCTTTAATTTTGTTAACTCACAGTATACCTCGAAACTTTACTTCTGTAAAAAAGAATTTACATTGCACTGGTCTTACTCTGCACAGATAGTTCTTGCATGTACTTGGGTTTAATATGCTGAATTTCTTTCTTATGAAATTCTGTATGAATATATGAAATACAGTGCAGAGGGACATTTTTATTCAGACTACAAAAAAATGTATTTTTAGTGCTTTATCAAGAATTTTAAAAATTATTGAAAACTTGATTTAATGTTTAATTCCTGTATGTTGCTATTACACTATAATTGGACCTTCTGAAAACTGGTTTGACCTTCAAATACTTGATATAGTTAGACTACATACAAGGAAGACATTTTTTACAATTAGAGTGGTGAAACACTGGAACAGTGGTAGAAGGCCCATCTCTGACAGCATTCCAGGTCAGGTTGGACAGGACTCTGAAGATGTCCCTGATAACTGCAGGGGGGTTGGACTAGATGATCTTTAAATGTCCCTTCCAACCCAAACCATTCTATAATTCTATATAAGCATAACCTAACCCTTTTTGTTTTGAGATACATACCAAGGATATTGCTAAATCTGGCAAAAAAAGAACTAGTACACAGTGAGAATTGTAATAATCTTTGCAAATGGGAACATACATCCTTTAGGTCTAGCTCAAATCTATTTACAAAATCACACATAGATTAGAATGAGGGTATTTAAAAAAATTCTTCTGTGTAAATGGAATAAAAATACATTACATTGTATTTTATCATGTAAATATTAGCAAAGTACTGTTATTCCATATACTGCTGTATCAAATTATAAATATTTTAAGATTAAAAGGTAAGAATGGATTTGGCCTATTGTCTTGAAAATTCATGTCATCGAAAGGCACGAGAAAAATAATGGGGTTTTTTGTTTTTTGTTTTTTTTTTTTTTTTTGTTTTGTTTTGTTTTTTTAATCCCCCCCCCCTCAATATTGCTCAGCCATATTCTCTAAAAGTACAGAAATATCACTGAGTATTCTCTTCTTCACACATGCATGCTGTATCTAATGGTACTGTAGCAGTAATTTCCTCACTAGTGGTTCATTAATATCAGTTAACAACCCCTTCTAGCAATTAACTAATTACCTTGCCTTTGACTATGATGAAAGGAAATGGCTATCAAGGGCATTATTTACTCAATCAACCAAAAGCAATGGACACATGCTTAGTAATAAGTATAGAAAGAAATCCCTCCAAAATGCACTCATTTTACTCAATTTTTCTCAGGAGCTGTGTAGTTTGAAATGACAAATTAAAGAATTTCAGAAGAATTAAGATGCAATTCATTTTGTTGGTTTTTTTTTTCCCCAAAACCAAGTATTGGGGCAAGAATATTCTTCCATAAAATGCAAATTCTTGGACTCAGCCAAGGTTCATGGTATTTACAGAGCTCAAACTAATGCAGCCCTGAGCAGCTCTTTCCAGGATGGTTTCTAATATCCTTCAATCTGGATGTTGCCCAGGGGGTGATACTGCTTGGCCAGCTGCCTTTTCCTCAGAAGAGCTGCTATGGCTTCCTCCATATGGGCAGAGAGATGGATGGATGGGGATATATACCTCCCACAGAGGACCTAGCTACACCTCCATATGGCCCATGCAGAAAAGTCAAGACAATACTGGTATGATTCCTTAATAAAAAGATTGTGCAGTATTTTTTGGTCACAATCTCTTTAGGCTTCAGCTACCCTAATCTATGTGAGGTTTGTAAATAATAACCCACCATTTTATAAAGAGTTTTTGGTTAGTTCTTCAGTGAAAAATGGCAATGACATTTTTTTTTAGATGACTTAATAGATGACTTTAAAAACCCAACAAATTACATCATTTATAAATTCTAATTTTCTTCATATATACTTCATATATTTCTTCAAAATATACTTTGTATATCTAATAATGCTAATTCAGTTCTCTAATAAGAATAATGAATGATAAAAAACTTAATGTCAGTCCTTACCTTTTTCTTCATGTTCTTAATGCTTGTTGACGCATTCAGTTACACTTCATTCAGTTACCCAAGCAGGTTCCACATTTTGTCATATGACCAAAATGCCACTGCATGATGAAGTGTTTTTTTTTTTTTCCCGTTTCATTTCCCTAATGAAATAATTGATATAATTGATTGAATTTATTCACTTGTAAATGACCCACAACCCTCAAAAAAACCCACCCCATCTGAAAATCAGCACTGGCTTTTCTTTCCTCCCACTTAGTGGGAATGTTAAAAAACAACAGCTCCCTCTTCCCTTACCCCTCCCACCCCAACCATGAACTACTGCTATTTCCTGGCTAAGAAGAAAAGCAGATTTTAGAAACCTGAAGGTATGATAACTGCAAATATTTATCTTCACTTTAGAAATAATAAAAGTGTAAACATGTGAGAAATTCAGAATTCTAGGACCTTATATTGTAACAATTGCAAACCATTTGAGGAAAAAAAAAATCTTCCTTAAAAAGTAGTATTTGTGGCCACTGAATGTAAAACACTCTCCTCCATTATGTCTCTCTAAATGCAGTTACATTACTTATCTTCCTTACCATTCATTTAAACAAAACAATCCAACATGTCTCTACCTGCAGTTTCTAAATTAATCATGTTTTCAATTTTCTCTGATCTCTCTTAACCCTGAATGAACAGGATTTACTTTACCTTTTGCAGTGGGTCTTTCTGGATCTTGTGGAAAGAATTGCAAGGCATAAATATCTATGAAGTCAGGGTTATCTTACATTTAATACATCTTATTTAAGATTTTTGACTAATCAGTAAGATCTTTGTCCATGTCTAATGATTGAATGTGATTTCATGGAAAGTTTTCAATTAATTTTAACAAGTGATCAAGTCTTAAAGAAGGTTTGTTGAAAAATTTTCTCTTACAATATCCCTGTACTCTTATTCCTTTCTTCGGATATTCTGAGTTAACATGGAGCTATAGGCAATACCCCAGCACAGCAACTGATACGATAGAAGCTATTTGTTTAACAACAGCAAAACTACAAACCTGTTACTTTAATGATTAATAATATGATGCTTCCAACCTAACAGGAAGTTTAACACTTTTTGTAACCAAACTTCAAAATTTGATAACTTATTAAACAGGGTAATGTTGACCCAAAGATCTACTTACTATACAGAACAGTAAAGAATCAACCAACAATAAAAATTAACTTGTACAATATTCCAGAACGAACAAACCCCATGACCCAAAGAGCACTCCTGCTCTTTAGTCTAACTCTAGATGATTAAAAGCAAATGGAATTAAATGCCCATATGTCTTAACATCCTGTGGCTCATTTGTTTTCTTTATTCTTTGATAATATCTATCAATTCTTGAAACCTTGGAGAATTCATAGAATCATAGAATTGTCTGGTTGGAAGAGACCTTTAAGATCATCAAGTCCAACCATTCACCCTGCACTGCCAGGGTCTCTAAACCATGTCCCTCAGCACCACATCCACATGGTTTTTAAACACTTCAAGGGAGGGGGACTCCACCACCTTCCTGGGCAGCCCATTCCAATGCCTAACTACCCTCTCTGTAAAGACATTTTTCCTGATATCTAACCTAAATTTCCCTTGGCGCAACTTGAAGTCATTCCTCCTCATCCTGTCATTTTTAATTTAGGAGGTCGACCCCCACCTCCCTACAACCTCCCTTCAGATAGTTGTAGAGAGCAATAAGGTCCCCCCTGAGCCTCCTCTTCTCCAGACTAAACAATCCCAGCTCCCTCAGCCTTTC
>JANHGL010023493.1:17825-30518 GCA_024611195.1 Ceyx melanurus | reverse complement strand
ATTTAAAATTGTATATTTAATGTAAAGCCATTATTATATATAGTATATTTCCTGGCAGCTTCCCCATCCTTTGCACAGTGTGTGAGTTAGACTCTGGAAGCCAGAAACAGAACTGCTTTGGGTGCTGTCAGAGTTTTGAGTGTTTTCCTTGAGTTTCTACCGAGAAGCAAATTCCTGGATAGTTAGACGTGGCAATCTATAGTCTGTCCTCTAATTAAATTCTCTGCACCAGGGTATTTTCTTTGTTTATCAACGGGTATTTGTTCTCAGAAGAAACCAACCCCAGGGAGTGGAAAAAATAAGGATAAAAAGGCTAAAACTGTTGAGAAATCTGTATGTTACACAAAAGGCCTAAAAAATCAAGTTGTCCTTTTTCAAAGCAGCTGAACACCAGGGCATCTTAATAAAGGGAGTGCTAGAATATCTTCTCATAAACCTCAGTAAAACCTCTAAAAATAACTCCACAGATATATTCTAAGTTGATTAGCAGTAATTGAACTGACTTAATGTAGTTGGATGATGTCATGTGTAATATTCCTCTACAGTAATTTCTGCAGACAAGTCCCCCCTGAGCCAGCACGAGCATCTTGGTGTTGCTGAGCAGAGACTGAAGCACTCATCAGGACAGCCCTGACATCTCCCTGCCTTCTCTATCTTCTCCAATTCATCTCACTAGGAGGAAGCTTGGAAAAGAATTTTCCTAGGTTTTGGTCTTGTTTTTGCATCTGCTGACACATTTCCTTCTAGATCTGCTCTTGTATTTTTATAATCTTTAAAAGCTCGTAGTTGGCTAGCACAGGTTTTCTCTTCTGCCAGCATTTCTGCAGCTGGGATGTCCAGGGGTTTTGGTTTGTTTTAATTTGGTTTTTGAGGACCTAGACATCTGTAACTTGCACAAGTGTTCAGAATATGGCACAGGGTGTAAGCCTGCTTTCTGTAGAGAGAAATTGCTGTGTAAAAAATTAGTGTATCCTACTCATACTGAAACACAGGCTGGTAACCTAGGAATTGAGTTCTGATTTTATCAGCACTTAGAAATAAAGGAAGTCCACTTGATATTTAAGGACCTAGATTGCTTTAATTTAGGAGCATCTCTAAGTTTTTCTTCTTCAGCTCTCTGTTATTGAGAGTTTCCTTCATGGGGTACCAGGGTATCAGTCATTCCTGAGGAGCTGTTGATTGCAATGCCAGGATATCAATTACTGAATATTTATTTTGCTGATACAGTGGAGAAATTCATCTGTTTGAGATTTGCAACTGTCACCCTGCTCTGGTAAAGCATCCTAAATGTCAGCAGCAGCACTATCTCATAAGAAAATTCTGTAATTTTGAGGATTTATTTCTGAAACCACAGGATTTTTTTTTCTCTTTGTAATTCTCTTTTGTCTAGAACGGTTGGTCAGTGATGCAGTAAAGCACCCATGTCCAAATCCTGTCAAAAATGTGCACTAAGCTCCTGAAGCTGTCAAAGTGCCAAAGGCACTGTTAGTTACAATGCTGCCCTTAATCAAGAGGCCTGGAGAGGCCAAGGCTGGAGCTTCTGTTCCTGGGTTATGAAATATCACCAGCTAACAGCGTGCCTACTCAGTACTAGCTGATGCTTTAAGTGATAGCTGGTGTGGGGAGAACACATCCTGTGCATGAGGGGAAGAGTCATGAACTTCCCGTTGTAGAATGAGATTCAGGAGCAGCCTTCACCGTGCCCATATTTTGCCCCTTTCCCTACTAGCCTTTGAGGAGAAGATTTCCTCTTTGTCTTGTCTTTGTTGCTTTGCCAACTGTCCTGGATTGCCTGCCCAGAGCACTTTAGCACTTCAGCTTTCCCAGAGGGCTGCTGCTGTGTTTTTCTGGCTGCTGCTGGGGCACAGACCTGGTTGGCTCACTGGGTATCCTTGTCCAAACCCCTGTCCTCTGTGCCTTTAGGTGACGTGTCACTCGTGATGTCGTGGTGTTTGAGAGCTGCTGGTGAAAGCTGTTGTCTTCCTGGGGCTGCAGTGGCAGCAGGACAGGGGCTTAACAGAGTTTGGAGTCTTTCTGTCTCTTCAAGACGAGTCTTAGTCCTTTGAATCAAGATTGAACCTAGAGAGGCTGCCAATGCTATTTCCATGTGCAACAGTGCTCTCCATTCATCAAGGGGATGCCCGCGGAGATGTGTACCCAGCTGTCTCCGTATCACAGCTATGCACAGCAGCTGCTGCTGCTTGTGGTGGTGATTTCCTCCCAGACCCTTCTCATTTTGGGGCATAAGTATCAAAACACTCAGCTAAAAACCTGGCAACTGGAGGACACCTCAAGGCTGAATTCCAAACGCCGCTGCCGAAGCCCGCGTCGGATGATGCTCCCCCCAGCACAGAGCTGTGCCAGTGTGCCACTCTCCCCTTGGCCACGAGGACCCTCTGCTGCAGTCGTGGTCCCGGGTCACTCAGCCCAGAGGAGCCTCAGGGGCCCTGCAGCATCCTGCAGATCCCAGGTTGCTTCCATGTGCTGCGTGGGAGCGGGGTGCTCACGTCTGCGGCAGCTGCCAGGGAGGTGCCTGCGGCGCTGGCTGTGGAGCACGCCTGGGCCATTAGCAGATAGCATCTCACCAAAGTCCTGTTCCCATGCTTTGAGGGTTTTTTTGTTGTTGTTATTTTTAAGTCTTTGTATCTGCTTTCAGAAAGAGACTTAAAAAAAAAAATAAAATTTTTTTTTTTAAGTTGTTTTTGTACAGTTTAACAAGAATCACAGCAAGAGATGAGATGATACTATATCATAGAATCATAGATATTAGGGGTTGGAAGGGACCTAGAAGATCATCTAGTCCAACCTCCCCTGCCTGAGCAGGATCACCTAGACCAAGTCATAGCCAGGGCTTTAATCTATTCTTTATTATACCTCAGTTAAATGAGGGGCCTGTGACAAAGCAGGGTGTGTGGTTTTGGTGAGGTCCTCTGGGTCCACTGGCATGCAACCTGTTTAGATGCTGTCCTCAACCTTCCTGTGCCTGGGTTCTCCAGGTGTAAAACAGGGCTGAGAGTCTTGACAACTCGAGGAGAGTGAGACCATTGAGCTGTGGAGTGCTGTGGAGCAGTGCTGGGGAGGGGTTCTGTAACAGGGAGGTGCTGTTTTGTGGTTTTGGGAACACTAATCCCCACAGAAACCACACTGTATCATTGGTTGGTGTTCATTATTCTTTGAAAACCTGTGAGGAAGAAACTTTTTGCCTCTTACAATAGCTTGTAGCTGTTGTAGAACTGCACATTCAGACTCTCCTGTGCTTTTCTGGTTAGGCAAGTAAATATTTGTTAAACTGGATGTTGGAATTGCCTTATCTTGTCCCAAGTCAGATGTGAAAAGAGCATAAAGTCTGTGGAAAGGGATGAAAGAAACAAGCTGGGGATTTAAAAGCTTTGCTTACAGTACCAAACAAATAGGAATTCATAAACAAACATGACTATTTCTGTTTTCTTATGGTTCATACTCTGTCAAACCACAGGAGCAGTCATCCAGGCACCACGAGAAGTATTTGGTCATGCTGTTGGGATTCAGACCAGGAGGAAATGTGGACCTTCAACAGCAAGAATCTCCGTGGGTCTTTTGGTAGTAAAAGTGGCAGCATCCCATCAGACACTTGTCAGAAACTCAGCTTAAAGCCACCTTTCAGTGAGTGCTGCCTCTGAGAGCAGAAATAGCTGAGTACAGGGGATAGTTGTGGCAGGAATGACACCCAGGCTCAGCTTTGCCCTTTTCCAGCCACCTGGCAAAAGGAAATGGAAATGATTCGACCAACAAGCATGGGGTGATGCAGGAGGCCACTGGAAGAAAGTGATTTTCCAACCAGTTAGCTCTCCCAGCCCAGACTTTGCTTCTGAAGCTGTTGAAGCCTCCTGTGTTGGATCAGTGGTGTGGGTCAATGAGCAGGGCAGTGGGCTGCTTGCTTGCCTGGTTTGCTGCTGGGAAGTGGGCTTCCTTAATTTCAAAGTGCTGATAAAATCAGGACTCAATTCCTAGGCTCCCAACCTATGTTTAAGTATGAGCAGGATACTCTAATTTTTTAAGCTGTTTATGTTGATACAAGAATGTCCCCAGTGCACCTTGCAAACCTGCTTGGCAAAAACTAATGAACTCTTAGTTACTTTGACCCTCCTTTTCCCTATTAATAATACCCAACCAATAGCCACAAATTATCTTAATACTTCAGTTCTGCTGTTGTGCTCTGGGGGCTTTTCCCCCCTAGTTCTGTGAACAGCTGCAATAGCTGCCCTGATATGGAAAACTGGCAAATTTGTAGTTATTCCAAATTTCGTTTGGAGGTAGAAACCTAAAAAAAAGGGAGAAGAGTTCAGCAATCCACTTCCCATGTCTATCTCCCATTTAAAGAAATAAAATTTCTTTTATGAAATGCAGACAGAAAAATCTGGGGAACAGTTTTCCTGAGGTAGTATATTGTGATTAGACACAGAAGCACTTTTCTATGCTGGCATTAGAATGAATGGCTCATATTTGTGTCCATCTAACTGTACAAGAGTATCTTTTGTCTGATATCTGCTAAAGCATCCTTGCAGTCACCTAGAAGCTTTAATGAAAGAACCAATTCCCTGAGTAGAAGAGCCTGTAGAATATTGTGCCTGCCTGCTCAGTCTGGTGTTTTAGTATCAGTGAAGAATGATTTAGCATCATTTTCCTCATAAGAAGTGTTCAGAAAAGCAGTTTCCCATTTTTTCCTAGCACATTGTCCAGGAAAACAGAATTGGAATGAATTCTGTTGAAGTTATTGGAAAAATCATGGCTGCTCTCCTCCTGGAAAGAGTCATGGCAAATTTCACTGGGACATCTGTTTGGTTATTTGGATTAAAAAAAAAAATTAAAATGGTATGAGGTGAACTTGATTTTATTTATTTTTTTTTCAGAGTGGCTATTTAAAATATGATTTGATTGAAAAGAAGTATTTTGGATTTTAATTTCAAGTACATCCAGTGCTTTTCTGGGCCCACATGTTTATCCACACATAGGAACAGGTCATTGTTGCCTTACTTAGGTGCTCCTTTGTGACACAGTTTTATTCCATTCAGGGGAGAATAAATAGAGAAAAGGTAATCATAAATCAAACAATATTGTGGTTAATGCCTTGAACATTGGAAATCATCTGGAATCTGTGATCAAATTACCAACCCACTATTATCATTATTTTAAGTACCCATTTGCTGTTCTCATGTAAATAATGGTGAGTAGTAGGGAGCTGCTTCATTACTTAGCATGTTTGTTGGAAATTTTTCCTTTTGCTGTGACCTTAAAAAGAGCAAAAAGAACTGGCAAAGGAGGAGAGGAGTGTCTGGAGGTAATGCTTACTTGTATTAAATGACAGTTATTCCATGTGGAATGCAATGAGGTGAGAAGTACAGATATCATTTATGTAAAATCTGACTTTTTTTTTGAAGGCTAAAGCAAAACAGTGGTTAAGATTTTTCATCTCTCTCTCTCTTGAATTGTGGTGATTTCATGAAACTGCCCTGCATCTGATCTGGGCAGGAAACCAAACCTGTCCAGCTGAAGTCTGATCCAGATCTGTAGCTCTGAGAGGAAATTTGTGTCCATGGAGCTTAGCATCACCTCTTCTCTCATTCACTTTTTAATTTATTTTTTTTTTAATTAAGGCATCTTTTTTAACTCACTTGGCATTTCAGAAGTTTATTCCTACTAGTTTGCTAACCTGCCTCTGTCTCTTGCCTCTTCCAGGTTTATGTAGAAAATTCTGCTGGGTATGAAAAGATATGAAATGATTTAAGTGTAATAAATTCCACAGGATCTGGCCAAAATAACTTCTAGATGCTTAGAGCAGGTTTTCAACAAGTACTTCAGAAAAATAGCCTAAAAATCCCCAAACTCACAGAACCTTGGAGGAGGTCTCTGAATTTTGTGTCATGTTATTGGGCTGTAATGAATATATCTTTGAAAAATCCATATTTTTTCGGTGCAACTGCCTGATTAAATGTTGTGTTTTCTTCATGTGCTGTTCTGTAGGTGTCCAAATGGACTGTGGAGGATTTGGGTGTTCTGTCTGTTGTTTGGAGCACAAGAGCAGCAGTTCATTCATTAGGAGCATGAGGCTTGGGGTTGCAGATTAACCAGCTGCACTGCCTGCATTCATGTGGTCACAACCTTCCAAATTTACCCCATCATGAAAGGAAGAATTAATTATAGTCCTAATTGACTGTTTCCTTGGATGTAAGCAGGAAGGAACTGCTAGGAGGCAAAGTGATTAACCAGCTAAGCTAGTTACATCAATCAAATGTGTGAGAAAGTTCATCATCCCAAAGGCAGAGTCAAGCAGAGGCAAAGCACAAAAGCCACCAGCTCTTCCACTGGGGCTTTGCTGAGCCTCTTTTGTCAGTTTGCAGAGCAGTTGCACGAGTAAAAATAAAAATCTGTGCAGCTGACCCAGTCTGTTCTCAGCAATCTGTCTGAGTTACCATGTGAGAGATAATCCAGCAATCTGTTCTTTTAGGCAGTGCATGCAAACCCTCAAACAGAGGCCTTAGCAGAGGGGTTTTGTGCAGGTGGACAGTGTCTCCCAAACAAACAACTCAGCATCTCCTCAGTCCCCTTTGTTGTGCCAGTGGAGTGGAGTCTCTTGGACACTGCCCAGACAGCTTGGTTTGATGGAACAGAAAGCTTTAGCTCAGAGCAGTGCCTTGTCAAGCTCCCCTTGCTCCCCCTTCCTCTCCCCAGGAACACTTGGCACTTCAGGGGCAAATGCCAAACTTCCAGGCAATGCCCTTGTACCCTGGGCACCTTCACCTGGGGACATTGTGGCTGGATTGTGAACAGCAGCTTTCAGACCCCAGTTGAAGTGTTCCAGCCTTTGGCTGGCAACCTGTGCCAGAGAGGAGGGTGGAAGCTGCTGCTGCTGCTGCTACTGCCAAAGCTCTGGGGCACTGAGCTCCTGCAGCTTCACAAAGCTCCACACAGAGCATCTACCTGCCTTCACTTCAGGGGAATCACTCATGCTCCTTCATTTTAGCCACAGGGGCTGTGCTTCCAGCACTGCAGCCTTGGCTGGGGTGCAATATTTCAGGAAACCATCCCATTTCACTCCCTTTTCTCTGTCAAGAGCTAGAACTAGAAGGTGAAATTTCAGTTTGCCTGATGCACGTGCCAATCTTCTGACATTCAAAGCAAATTTGGAGATGAGGAGGTGTGTCTTCTATAAGAAGAACAAGGCTTCCAGAAAGTGACCACTGGAAAAACTAGTGATCATTTCATAAGGTTTGTATTGGTTGTTTTAGAAAACAGACTATTCTGCATACTAAGAAGGGACTGATTTAATCCAAATTGCTCCAGAAGAAGCATGATTACAGTTTAAGGAAGCAATTATTTTTTTCTGATTATAAAGATTTATGCAGTGCTATATATATTAACACATCTATATATTAATATGTATATATTAACTGTGGATTTTAGATATGCTTTTATAAATACCAAATCCATAGCTGCATTAAAAAGTTGCTGCTTTTAATCTTTTTTTTGCATGATACTACAACTTGGGCAGATGGCTCTCAGTTTGTAAAAGGAAGCATTTTTAGGAAGGTCATCTCTCACTTGATTAGAACTTAAATTTTTTTTGTAATCAAAGAGAAAATCTAGGAAATAATATTGGGACTGTAATTAGTCTGTGTGACCAAAATGTTTTTTGGTTAATATTCTATTATTCTTTCGGGCTCAGCATGAAAGTGGTTATCTTAAGTCACAGGACAAGTGGCTCTAGGCAGAGGGTTGTTGGATAAGATGCTCTCCATAGGTCCCTGCCAATCTCAAGCTTCTCAAGAATCTGTGATTCTCTGATGCACTGTCTAAAAAATCTCTCTGGCACAGCAGTTCCTGAAGGAGTGCCATCTGTTTGTGCCTTCTTCATTTTCCTTTGCAAGTGGAAAAAAAACTGATGTGGTTGTGAGATGGACAAGGTGTCTCAAAGAAGAACCAGCCTCCCGTGGCTGGGGGAAGCTCTAGGAACAGAGGCAAGCTCATGGCCATGGGGGTTGCCCATTCCATTCCATTCTGGACCCATGGAAGCCTGATGTGTAACTTTACTCCAGAAGAGTTCCATTTTGCTCATACAGCTGTATAAGTTGATTTACTCTGCCTTTATTCAGAGAAAAGTGAATTAAACCCATAATGAATAAATCAAATTTAAAAATTAGATTGTTGATCATCGCTGCAGCAACATGTGAGGTACCTTCTGAGGTTTGCCAATCAAAGTACAATACAAAATGTACAATACAAAATAAAACAAACAGCTAGATGTTCCCATTCTGAGAGTCAGAGAAATGGGAGCTTTGTAAAAAGTGGTATTTCATTAAAATTGGAGCAGCCAAGGAGCTCTGAGCTGGGTAGGTCCACAAAGTCCTTACGGCATCCAGTGAAAAACAGTGGGTTTAATGATTCCTAGACTGACTGGCTCCACTGGGCTTTTTGGTAAAGTAGCTTTCATTCAAATGGATAGGGATCATTGAAGAATTACAGTTGATGTGCTACATTAATTTTGGTTTAAAAGGGAATATTGTCCAACTTTAAAAACAAAATATTACTGAATTACAGCTAAAGAGAAACGCATTAAGCACATTAAACTCTTAGAATAGTACTAATAGTACAAATACCATTTTTTAACCTAAATTCAGGAACAAAGAAGTTTAAAACAACATCTAACACTACCCAGGGAGCAGGAGCTGAGACTTTTCCATATATTTTCCTTAGCATGAGTCCTTAAAATATAGCACTTTGTCATTCTTTTCTACTGAGCATTTGTATGCAGTTTTTTTCTTTCTCTCCTGAAGTGTGACCCCTGCTCTCACACTTGTGTGTCATTGTGGATATGCTCAAATTTCTCATCCTATCCTGTCTGCAAGTGTTTGCCAAGTGCTGCCTGTTGTCTCAAACCTGGTGAAGTCTTGACCTCAGCAAGTGTGGGTGAGGCCAGTGATTTTATGGAAAAAATATGAATTTGAATATGAATTTATGAATTTGTTAGTGTTCAGAGCAACAGAAAAGACTTTAAAGCAGCTCTGCCATTACTTGGCAGAGTTAAAAATTAATGTTAAAAATTAAACTGAGTTTCTTGGTTTCAGTCAGATTGGGGTTACCAAGAAATGTATGAAGTCACTTTATTTTTTTTTTTTCCCCAGAAGAATTATCTTTGAAGTTCTGCTCAACTTTCGGATGCAAAGATCCACAGATAACATTTTGCTGTGGACATTTAATGGTGTCACAGAGGTCATGTTATATTTCCTTCTTCTCTTTCTCAATTACTTTGATCTGAAATTCCTAATTCAGCACATTTTAATCCCATATATCAGGAGAATCCCAGGAGTTTAGTCCAGAAGGTTGGATTTTTCCATTCCTTTTCTTTCTGTTACATTGACTTCATAAAATCTAGGAAAGTTCAGCTTCAGTCGTAAGTCCTGAACCTGTCAGCAGGGAGGATTTATGAAAGGCAGAATACACTCTACTGGGAGTATTTTACTGGTAACTGCAGCATAGAAAGAAGTCTGAAAGTTATCAAGGTTTTTATGTTGCAGTCTCTTTTTGGCATGAAATTTAGCGGTCATCGTTAAGGATTAAATGGGAATAAATAAGTGTATGCACTAAATTGAAACATTTAAAAGGTTTTTTTTTTTTACAACAAAAAGCATCAAGCCAGGCAGTTCCTTGTTCCTGATCCAGGGAAAAAGCTTCCATGGAAAAGTCAATGCACTTGCATGTTAACCATGACAGAAAACTCTGTCTTGATGGGACCAGTGTGTTTGTGGGGTTTTTAAGGCCACAGGTAGGTTTCTTAGCAGAAGGATTAAGCCTGAAATTTTGAGTGTGCAGTTTTGTGGTAATCAGTTGAAAGCTGAACTTAGATTTTCCTGATGCACTATGGTCTTTTAACCTGTGAATATTACTGCCTTGCTAAGGGATGCGGAGAAGCAGAGGCAAGAAGGGGTTTTGCTGACACTTAAATTTCCAGTGTGATGAAATGGTGCAGCAAGCACCTTGGCAGAGCAGTTATCACCTGACAAAGGTGAGTGCAGACAGTGTTGGAGTAACACCTGATGACTTCTTTGTGACTGGAGGTGCCACTAGAGGTGTTTCCAGCTCATGAACAGAACAGAAAGCATCACTTGCACCATCTGAGAAACACAGCAACGTATAAACTTTATGCCCAAATATTCTTTTTGGATTGCCCAGGGGCTAGTTGCTGAACAGTGACAGTATTGCCTTGGACTCTGGGACTGTCACACTGCTTATAGCTCAAAAATGTGTGATCAGAATGACTGCTCTGGTAGCTCTGCAGTTGGGAATAAATGTCACCAACGAGGGCAGTGAACATCAGGGCTTGGACCAGACCTCGGGTGTAGGAGAAATGGCTGATAATTAAAGACAGAAAGTGATCAAGAGTTACCCAGCAGCTGCTTTCTGATCAGTGAAACCTTCTCAAGCTTATGGGAGATGTAGAGCAGCTGCCTTCTCTTGGATTGGCAGTGGGGGATATAAACATGGTGCAAGGATTGAACTACGTGGTAAAAATCTTTGTAAAGTAAAAAAGTAGCTTGTGAAGCATGTTAAGCAAATGCAGGCTTTAATAATCAGAGGATTGTTTTCTATCTGTGATGGTTTGGGGTGCCCTGTAGCAAGGGACTGGGTGAGAACCAAAGATTTCACTTAAAAGAAGACAAAGCTTTTGGAAATAACTTTGCCATTGCAGGTTGTACTGCTGCTTTACTGGTTTCTTTTGACCTGTAGTTCATTCCTGGATCTGGTGAGGAATGCAATGCAGTCCATGTCTGTCTTCAGCTGGCTGAGAAGAGCTGTCTAGAAAAGCCATCAGTGTGAAACTCTGATTAGCCCATTTCCAGGCCTTGTCAATACAATTTCTGCCCTTGTGCCAACAACATTTATGCTTTAAGACAACAGCATCATGACTGACTGCTGTGCAGCTATGACTGAAAATCCCCAGAGAAGCTCTGCTTTACTATTCCCAGCTCTGGGATAGGTGGGATTCTTGTCTTGTCTCCTTTGGTTTGATTTTTGTTTTTTTTTTTTCCATGATGGCAAGTGTAATGTGAATTTATATGAAACTATTTTAAAAGCAAGTCTGTATTGTAAGAGTACTTAAAATATATTCTCTGCTAGGGTGCCTGAAGGAATTAGAGGTTCAAATGCAGATGGGGCATAACAGTACTTAGGTCTCCTCATATATTTTCATTTGAAGCATATATGTAGATTTCTTAGAAGGGTATAATATAAATTAAAAAAGACAACAAAATGACAAGACCTTGCATTCTGCATTTCATTTCATAGATCACCTAAAAAAGAATATTCTACACCAAAAATATAAACATGTAAGACAAAATGGTGTTAATTCATGACAAAACTTCAAATCAATCAATAATCTCACAATGAAGAGAGTTCCCTTCCCGGATTGAAAAATGGAATTGCAGGCTCATAGCTCCCTTGAGTGTTTGGAAAGAGAATAGCAGCTCTTAATAACAGCACTTTCCTGGGGGGGGTGTGGATGGATACTCATGTTGTTACCATTTTTTTCTGGCAAATTTTCAGCTACCAGCATCAGAAGTTTGCACTGATTGCCTCCTACTGTCAGGCAATAATTATGCTGCTTTGCTTTCCTTTCATGAACTTCAGCAACTGGAGAAAATGAAGGAAGCCAGAGATATTAGATATGGATAAACCCCAATTCAGGCTGAGCTGTTTCCTATGTCACCATATAGGGTCTCACAGGCTAATTTTTACACATCTGAGCTAAATTTAGAAATGCAGGAGTTTGTGGATATTTCAATTAACGTTTGTTTCTTACTCATTTTCATGACAGAATTGTGAAAACTTGGTATTTTAATAAGGAAGCAGCACAGTGATCTAAGCCTGGACCTTGATGAAGAAAAGAATATTTCAATAATCACTGTGGTACTGATGTCATTTGGACTATAATAATGAACGGAAGCTTACTTGTATTTACTTTTAAGGATCCTTTCAACTTACCAAGTGTGCTGAACAATTTCCACAGATAAGAGTGTCTTGTGATTTATCTTTCTTCTTTGTGAAACAAATACATCTAGTTTTCACTCCATTCTTCTCCAAATGACTGCTCCCATGTGTAGCTTGCACAGGAGCTCAGCACTGTTAGAGCAAATATATTTGAAAGCTAATTAAAGTATAACAAGAGTTTGGAGCACTTGGATGTCACTACATTATTAACAGAGGATTTTAGGGCTTTGAGATTTACAGCCAGTGCCAGTTTTAGCACAGAAGAGTGCTATTTATTTATCACTCTAGCTTCTCATGATTACAGTTTCTACATCTGCATAATACATAAACACATCCTGCAAGGCATAGAAAATGCAGACAGAGAATACAGAAAATGCATGGGAAAAACAGGCCTCTGTATTTAAGAATTAGAAAGAAAGCAGCAGACTGAGTCCACCTTCTTGCCTTGCCATCTCTTGAACTATTATGTAGAATAATTCCACTTGCATGTTAGGAACCATTGTTATTTCAGTGCAGCTTTAAACAGGGTGCATAGGGTTGGACAAGATGTTTCCAGTGATAGAAAGTACTTGGAGCTACCTCTGCAGAGATGCTGCCTGGGTTCTGCTGAAGAACCTGCTGGAAGCTTTCTCTAGCTCCAAAGTGGGAACTAATATTTTATTTTATTTTATT
>JANHGL010023493.1:0-11785 GCA_024611195.1 Ceyx melanurus | reverse complement strand
TGTCCCTGCTCCCTGCAGGGGGCTGCACTAGATGCCCTTTGGAGGTCCCTTCCAGCCCTAAACATTCTAGGATTCTACCTCCCCATGCTGAGCTCTGTCCCATGTTTGTTACAGGGTTGCTTTCTGCAGGTGACTGAGAGTGTATGTTAGAGCAAGCATGTGTGCTTAGCCTTCCCATCTACACACATCTGTATAACAGAGCTACCTATGGAATGTCTATTAGGGTGCTGTACCAGTAACAGAAATTTAGAAGGGGATGTTGTCTTCTCCAAATTTTGTAGCTCCAAAGGTGTTTGTTTCCAGTATCAGGCTGTTGAGGGAGAGCTCCAGGTTCTTGCTTTAGTGATGCCCTTACAATGGCAGGTCTGAACCCCTGGGTGTCCCTGTGCATGGCCCCTGCACACACCCCCCCTTGCTGGGGTAAAGCAGCACACATGGACCTTTCACTCTGTGTATCAATGGTATAGAGAAGGCACTTCAGCTGGGGCTTGACTGATGCGAGAGGACTTCTACTCTGTAAGAACATCTATTTCTTGGGGTATTTTTAGTTGGTTTTCGTTCGGTTGGGTTTTTTTTTTGTGGTCAAATTTCCCTTCAAAGTCCCATTTTGCTCCCATTTGTGTCCGGAAGGGAAAATACTGCTTTTGGGAGTGTGCTGCCACCTGCCGGCCAGAGCAGGTGTTGACAAGACATGAAATCTGCTGCCATGAAATCATTCCCTTTTGGTTTTGAACATTTTGAACTTTGGGAGTTTCATTTAGCTCCGGAGTTTAGAAAGGGAAAGTCTCAAAAAACTGTTTTATAAAGGAAAATATCCTTTTAGAAATGAGGTGCCTGCAAAGTGTATGGAACATAGTGAATTTCGTTGGCATTTTGGTGTGTGTGGGGGGTTAGCATATTATATGTGCAAAATTTCAGTCTTTTTCTAGTAGCTAAACGATGCTTGAGTCATCAGAACTGCTAATAAAAATCTTAAAGGCCTTGTGGCTTCAGTGTCCAGGTAGAGAACAATAATTTAGTAGACTAAGCAGAAGACAGACAACTCAGGCCACTTCTGTCATTTGGGGAAAGAGTTTGACTGTTTCATGTCTTTAAGTGCACATATTGTTTACCTGCTTTTCTTTTGTAGTATTGTAGAATAGCAATGAATTACTATTTTTTTAACAATTAAAAAAATCAAAACCTGTGTATTTGGACTCATTTCCAACCTCAAAAACATAGCATCCTACTTGGACATAGACTCAAACAACTATAGACATAACAACATAGACTCAGACAACTATATTAACAAGTTCTTTTAACTGCCACTTATTTTGAGCTTCAAACTGATATCCAAAGAGGTGTGAAATAATGGCAACCTGAAGCTTCAAATGAATGTGAATGAAAGTGAGCTTGAATGAAAGCTGTAAGGTTTCTTTGAGCAATATTTCAATATCCCAAACCCACTTCCGGTCCTTCAGCAATGTCATTTCTTATTTCCTTCTAGGGAACTGTTCTTGCAGCACTGACAGTGTACGATGCAGACACCACTCCCATTTATCCCCTTGAAAGCAGCAGAAAGAAATACACAGGAACCATCATCACTGATGATCCCTGGATAAGTGAAACATTTCGAGTAGAGCACATCTTTGATGAAATCCACTTCAACCCCAATGGCAGCCAAGTGAGGGGAACTCGCCATGAGTACAGTAAGGTCTCTTGCTTCCATTAAAGAAGCTGTTTGTTAGTGATAAGCTCTTGACCTTTCCCAAGCATTTTGTAAATATAGAGCCAAAGAGAAGCTAAAAAATGTTAAGCAGATGCTGAGCTTTAAATATGTATGAAAAAAAAAATGGAGTTTGCATCTCCAGAATAGGAAATGGATGGGATGATGTTGTATATACTTGATAAGCAGGAGATTCTGATTGTGGGGTTCTCACCATGTGAGGGAGACAGGAAGAGAACCTCTCCAAACATTTTGAATGGGGAAGAGCATAACTCAATAGGAGCACATTTTCATATTTAACTCACCTGCTGTTTCTTGGTAGGAAGAACTTTGCTGTGCATTTGGTTGGGATAGCAGTATCAATAATGAATGTTTGCAGATAACACGGGTCAGTAACAGACTGATCTCTTCCTTTGCAGAGCTGGTCCTGAATAAAAGTATTTCAGTCACAGACCATCGTTCATTCCAGCTGGATGTTTTGGTGAATGACACAGAGTTTCCTGGCCCAGAAAGATCAGTGATGCTTCATTTCAATGTCTCCATCCTCCCTGTCAGCATTCAGTTTCCAAACGTGACTTACCAGTTCTCAGTGAACAGGAATGCTGAACGTTTTGCACAAGTAAGAACTGAGCTAATTACCCTTTCTGTTGGAGATTAGTGGGTAGATCACTGGGGTGAAATGTGTTCATTTGAGCTGTTTAAGTAGAATCTGTGAAAAATGTGCTGTCACTGTGATTGGTGCTGGATGCAGTGGATAGCAGGTACACTCCCATCACCCAACAGAGGAAGGACCACAGATGGCAGCACTAACAGAGAGAATATGTTATAGACAGGAGAATGTGAAACCATGAGTGGCTTAGGCATAAATAGCTTGAAAAATATCAAGGGCAAAAAAAAGAGATTTGTCTCAGCTATTAATAGCTTTTCTCTAGATAATGGCTGGTTGGTAATTAATGTGTTTCTTCATTTAACTCTCATTTTAGCTTAATCACCACCATTGCCATTAATAATGCCTTCCAGAAACACTTCCTAACAGGTTGACATTATTCAGGTGAAAATTGCAGTGTAATTCCTATGGAACATGTACATTAAGAAGGAGCTAGTTCAAAATAATTAATGCTATGAAAGTGAATATTAAAAACATCAGTGGTGAGCCATTTTGGGAGAGCTGCTGGAAGCTATACCTCATCCCTAAATACAGCTGCTGTATTGTAGGAGGAGGAGGACTGACACTAAAATATGATCATCCCAGTTGCAGAGAAAAGCAATTCATTGGAAGACTTCTAAGGAGGAATTTCGTTTTATTCATCTTGAAGCCTCTGGTTAATTGTACAAAGAAAGATGAAGTCAAGTTAGCTATAGTGTGTGTTCTTATATTTAACCTGATGAAATGGCTTGATAGCTCTTCAGAGTATGGAACAGGCTCTTCCTGACCAACACAAATGCTACTGTTTTGTCAAGAGACATCTTACCCATAGTCTGAATATCTTAGGTAAGGAAAAGGAACCAAGTTTGTTCACATAGTGGGCTCCCTACAAAGATCTACTTCTTTATGACACTTCATGAGCATCATTTGATGAGGCTGCAACTTTTAAATTTGCAGTCTACTAGAAATTTCTTTTTGTGCAGACAAAACATTGTTCAAACACAATGATTGAAGTCTGGAATGATAGAGTTTTCTAATTCCACAATACAATCCCCAAAAAGCCTTTTAAGCTGTTGGTTTTGCCTGTTGTCAGGACAGTCAGATATCTCAAAGGGTTTCTGGGAACAGTGGCACATCCTACTAGATGTTGTTTCACTGGGTGGCAGTAGTACCAGTGAAAACTGTTCCTGGCAAGAAGACCTCCCAAGTTTGTGGGAAGAGATCTTTCTTTCTGCTCCCTAAAGCCAAATTCACCAAGAGCTTTTGTTCTGATTCTCACCTAGCAAAGTGCTAAACTCCTAGTGGCTCTGGAGATGGTGTTCTCAAGCAGTTCAAGTGTCACCCACTTCCTTCTGAGAACGGGCTGGAATTGACAGTGTGCTTGGCTTGGAGCACAAGTCAATGTAAGCAGCTTAGTCCCAGGCACTTCACATTATTAAAGTTGTCTGCATAATTAGCTGTGATGTGCCAGAGCAGTGAGGAAAACTGCTGGGCCAAATCAATATAAAGGCTGAACTATTTCTTGCCCTAAGGAAAACACAAGAGCGTGAAGAAATGATTAACTGCTGGGCTGATGCCATTTGTCTGTTTGAGCAGCTAAATGAATTGAATAACAGAAGCATGGGCTGATGGTACAGGCTTGCCCAGTGGCATTTAACTTATCAAAGGACTTAAAGCTCTACTGACATTTACTGAGACAAATGATGAATAACATGGGCTGAGATTTGGAGAGAGGTTATATGTCCAAACATCCCTGGAATCCAGTGAAGAGGAACATTATCATTATCCAGACTTTATTAAGCTCTGGAGCTCAAAAGATGGATTTTTCTGCTCCCATTTCTGTGTTAACTATTGAGACTATTGCAGAAGCACCTTTGTAGGTTCCTCCCCTGTATGTAGATGTTTATCCTGATTACCAGCCCATTTTTCAGCCTCCTCAGGAGAAAGAGGAACTGGCCACTTCTGCCTCCTACCCCCTTCCCTCCTGGGGCTTCTCAAAACACACAGAGAAAGCACAAGTGGCCCATGTGCTACTCTAAGGACCCAAATTTCTGGGGTCCTCTTCATCCCCTTTGAATTTCTTTGATCAGAAAGGTGCCTGGAAAAAGCAATTCCAACAGAGTAAGTAAGCAGAAAGGACAGTTCAGTCTGTATAAATTTTAATGTCATGGAACATCATTATGTTCCCCTGCTGCCTCAAAGAAACACCATCTCAGCAGTTTGCAGAACACTGGCAGCTGCAGTGCAGCACCAAAGCTAAGATGACATGGGTCTGGAAGGGACCTGTCTAGACCTTCTGTCTAGACAGGTTTCTGAACAGTTCAAGTCTTGTCTTCTTTTATTTCCTGCCAGTCCCAGCATGCTGTGGAGAGGAGATGGTGTGGAAGAAATGGCCTAGCTTCTGCTTGCTTTAATTGTATGTTATCCTGCCACCAAAAAAATCACCAACAGCCCAACAAAAATGGTGCCAAGTGATCAGGCAGTGAATGGGAATGAGTTAGATGAAGTGGGCTACCCTATGACCAAGTGATTCTAGGACTGCAAAAGCTTCCTCTCTGTTCATAGGAAGAGGTCTTAGTACAAAAACCTTTCTTCTTGATGTTTTTTTTCCCCTTTTTTCTTCTAACATTATTTGACCACAATGCCAAAACTGAGATGTACAGAAATGCTTTTCCCATCAGTGGTGTGACTTGAAAATCCATCTTAACTGCAGTGTTTGAAAAGAATCCATCACTGATGGTTCCCTTCAATAACACCCCACCCTTCACATTGTGGTTTTTCCTGCAAGGAAAGTCAGTGCCTCTGGGCATGATCCGAATCCCATTCTTGTAACTGGAAAAAACAAAGTGAGCTTTGGATCAGTTCCTATAGGAGCTGGACAGCAGACAGGCCTTTACATTCCTGTGCTTCTTAAATAAATTGGTTCAGACTGGAGAGTGTTCTAGCCTAGCTATTCTGGCAGGCAAAAGTTAAAATCCAGCAAACCAACATATTTTCATTTTTTAGCTTAAAACGTTTTAAAAATGGCAAGTGGGAAACAATGAGGTTCTTATTCTTTTGAGGCTTCCAGAGCACTCTGCTGGCCAGAAACATTTTGACTGTAATGTTATAAAAATCATGTACTGGCAATTTCTGTCTGACTTGAAAAGAACCTCAGCTTTGTTCACACTTAGTTCTTTGCTTTCTCAAGGAAGACCAAATTTTTTTCTCACTGATCAGCCTGGGATGGAGCAGGGACTGAACTGAGACTTTCCCACTCCCAGGGTCATGTTCTCACTGAACACTGTTGACAATCAATAGTAGGCACCAAATGTCACCAAGTCTCTGAGTTGAGGCTTTTTGCATTTCCACCCCTGGCATGGAGACAAGGGCAGTGCTTTACCCCTCCTTTTTTTGCTGAGAATAAATCACATTTGAAGCATTCACAACCTGCATTGGTAGCAAAGCCCCAAATGTGTCTCCCCAGGATAAATGCTGAACTCTGCAAGGTGTAGTTTTGGTTCAGATATTTTTGGGAAGCTTGGAATATTTTGGATGCATAGTTTTGTTTCTGTTGTCTGTGATTTCTTTGTTGGTGTTTGAGCCTAGATAGGAAAAATCTGCATTGAAAACTGTATGAAATTCCGTGGTGTGAACATCACCTACAAGTTACTGTCCCCCAACATCAGCTGCTACCCTGTCAGCATTCTTCAAGGCAGAGAAGACAAATATGGGACCCTTTTTGTGAATGATTCCTCTGTGCTGCACAGACCTGAGTGCAGGGAAATCCAGTACACTGTGCAGGCTACAGACAAGCAGAGCAGGAAACACACCAAAACCCTCCTCACTCTTGTCTTGGAAGGAACCTGTGAGTACCCACTTAGAGCTGTGCACTTATTCACAAGTGTTGCTGTTCTGAGCATGTAGAATTCCTCATATTCATGGTGACCTTTTATTGAGAAGAATCTTTTCTATGTGTCTGTGTGACCTTTATTTTGTATTTCACATACTCCTGTGGAAGAAAAAAATAAAAGGATCTATATATCTGTATACATAAATCTATATACAATACATAAATCTATACACATCTATATAGAAATCTATATACATGCAACTACAAAACTCTGGTTAAGTATATTTACTAAATTACTTAATTCTACCTCAAAATGGCCTCATTCCCCTCTATCATATCAGATATGAGAGAGAGCAATGGGTTGAGGAAGAAGAAAAAAAAGCCTACAAAGGCTTTTTTTTTGCAAGAAGCTTGTGCTGTCTGAAATCAGCCATTTCTAGCTGGTGTTGTTTGGGCTGCTCACATTAGCCTCAGTACCAAGTACTTAATTCCAGCTTTTGTATGAAGCTGTGAGTACTTCTGGGCTCCATTTTCCTGTTACCAGTGTGTTAGCAAATGTATAGAGTTCTGGGCACGGGCAGTGTGCTGTCAAGCATAGATAAACATGCTATTGTCAGCTTGCTGTTTAGCTTTTATTTCAGAGAAGAAAGATGTCTGGACTTGAGTTGCTAGAGAAGTTTACTGATGGCTCAGTCAGAGTTTAGTCTGTCACTGTTTTTTTCCTATCTGCTATGAAAGTTTTCCTTTGGATTTGAGCTGACTTGCTTGTGAATTCATCAACTTTTTCCTGAACTTACAGCAGAGGTTTTTTTTCCCACCAGTACTAAAAAAAGAAGAGGACTGCCCTGAATCTTGTGCTGTGAGCAAGCACCATGCAGAGTGTGAAGAGTGTGGTGGCCTGGGAGTGCTAACAGGAAGATGCCAGTGGAGACAGGGGAGTGGAAAAGGTACCTTTCTGTTGTGTGAAATCAACCTCCTGCTTAGTTTTAATTGTGCATTTGACTTCCATAGCTAATAACTGATTTCTTCTGTCTGGACACAGAGTGTTGGGTTTGCAGCAGTGTAACTGCAGGTTACAGGTGACTTCTGGCTTGCAAGAGAATCTTTGTGGCCATGACTTGAGTTTGGGACATAGCAATGAGCCTCTGAGCAGGCTTGCCCTGGCAGACAGGAGGCCAGCAGTGTGGCTGTTGTCTGTTTGTAGCACAGATCTGACAGGTGACAGTACTCTTGATTCTTCCAGAGCAATGCTTCTGTGCCAGGGCTTGATTCCTTCAAACTTCATCAGTATGACAAATTCTCTTGGACCACTTGTAACCTTCATATTCAAGTATGTGTGAAATTTTGTAGAGAAATCCTTAGTTGTGAAAGCTGCTTTTCAGTCTCAAAATGGTCAACAAGCCTTTTTTTTTCAAGTAATACTCACTGTAACTGCAAGTGACATGCCCAAAGGAATGAAAAACACAGAAAAATAGAAAACACAGTGAAATATCTATTTCTTCCAGTTGCTTTTAGCTGTTGTCTTGCCTGATACATTTCTATTCACAAATGCTTATTTTAAAAAGTCACCTGTGCTTTGGTGTGTCAACCTGCACTGAGATGATTCAGAAAGCTTTCCCTCAAAGCCCTGTGGTATTTGTGCAGCTCTCTCTTTCTGTGTTCACAGGGATCACCACAAACTATTCCACATGCACCCCAAGCATCAAGACCTGTCCAGATGGCATCTGTGATGTGATTGAGAGCAGAGACCCGGCCGTGTGCCCCCAAGACTGCACAAGTATGGGAATGTTGGAGAATTAGCTTTTGTGGGTCACCACTGATGCTGGTCAAGTTCCGTTTTCTTGATTCCAGACAACTTTACAAGCTCAACATGTTTAGCACCTCTGCATTTGAATTGTACAAGAGAATTGAGGTGGTGGGGACTGACCTGCTTTATTAAGCCAGTCAGCCAAAAGCTTCTGGCAGTGACAGAAAGGAGTTCTCAGCAGTTCTTATTCTGCTCCCTGTGTTCATTCACAGAGTGGGTTTTGGTGGAGGTTTTCAATAAGCAGGTATTAGTGTTAGGCAAGTTAATGCCTTGTTTCCAAACTTGAACACAATGTGATAGAAACCATGGCCCATCAACCAATTGAAATGAGGAAGAAGGAAGAAATTTCCATTTTAAGTAAGTCAGCTGGGGAAATGCACCAGGATTTGGCAGGTGAACATCAGAATGATCCAACACCTTATCTATTTGAAGATCTAGGCAGAGATTCCTATGAACAGCATTGATGAAGGAGGAATTCAAAGGCATTTGAATTGAACACAGCTTTCTCCACTTCTATAGCTGCTCATACCTGAAAGTTCACAGCTATAAAGATACCAAGGTTAGGAGAACAGTGTATTTATTGCACTTGAGCAATTTCAGTCTTCTGTGAGGAGATGATTTTTAAGCAAAAAATGCAGAACTTGCTTGGTTTCTATCTAGACAATGTTATTTGTGATTAAAGGCAGTTTATAGATTTAAAATGTCACAACTTATGGTCATTTTTTATAATAAATGCAGGAAAAAAAAGGTTATTTACATGTTGCAGTTACTCTGCAGGAAGAACTCCTGCTTGAAATCAAAAGTGGTTCTGTATGAGTCATGAACTTTCTTCTTAATATTAAAAAAATGCATCTTTAGATAACAGAAGATTCTTTTTTTATCACTTGCACCTGGCACTTGCTCTGAGTGCCTTCACTAGACTGTCTAGTAGCATTTCAAAGTGTGATTATTATCTGCATTTGACACTGCAACAAATGGTAGCTAGAACATTCCATTGGCTTTTCCAAGGTAAGGGGATATTGGCATCAGAACTAGGAATGGAACTCAAGTATGGAGACCATGGGACTGTACATCATCTCAAGAATTAAAACGGTGGAGAGAAACTAAAATAAATAGACTGGAGAAGATATTTTAGGGAGAATTCTCAAGTTTTAGATGACATCAGTGACAGAGAACTGTAATGCTGTATGAGAAAGCCAGGACAGCCATGAGATGAGCATTGAAGTGGATTTTTGGCATTAAATAATGGGATTTATATAAGGTTTAAGGGATAACAGGAAACTGGGGAAGTATCCCAACCGTACAATGCAAAAAGAACTTTTTTATTATAGATGAGTTTTGATCCAGAGTCTTCCATATTGGGAATAACTACTGTTCAGGGCTAATGTTCAAGGAGTCCCAGGTCCCTTCATTTTAGCATCACAAGAACTTCAGAATTGAGATTGTCTCCTGAGTCTTAGGAATCCCTGTCATTACTGCTGCACTGTGTGCCCAGTCAAACTTCAAATGCATGCTAGGATAAACCCACAGAAAACTCTGAGCCTTTTTTTTTCCCCCTTGAACTGCATGTCAGACTCTTAGCTTGTCTCTGTATTTGATTAGGTGGGAACATTATTGGTGGTCATGGGAAAGGCACTGGAAATCTTGGAATTAAGTCAGGCCATGGGATTTGTTACTGCTTCCCAAGGCAGAACTGTTACTGTGAGAAAGATGATATCAAGGGTAAGTCTAAAGATTATCTTCTATTCTTGTATGAATCCTTTCTTCTGTTGGTATCTGCCATCTGTACATAACAGTGATCTAACCTGGAGGACATGCTCATAAGCAATATCTGTGGCCAGAGACTGTCAGTATAAAATGAATTATGAACCCACACCTTGATTACTTCTATTTAGCTTGAAAATTTCCAGAGAGGGGCATTTCTGCTCTTGGCTAAAGGTTCTGTTCTATCCATCAGTACATGACAAACAGGTTGGTCATCCTTTGATTTCCAGCAGCATTTGCATTTCAGTGAGACTCGTGATATTTGCAAAGACAGTAAGGAAAAGTAGAATAACAACTTCCTTATTTCTGAAAATCTTGGCTTCAAAATGTCAGAGGTAACCAGCATCTACTGGATGGAGGAGGAGTGGATTGCTTTTTTCATTGACCTTTGTTTAAACAGAAAAGTTCTATATGCAGTTCTTTGAAACACATTGAAGGGCATTAAATAATGTTGGAGATTTTTAATTGTTTTTATTATTTATAAAAAAACATAATAGCAAACCAAATTGTTTAGAATATATTGATATAGATATATAACAATATATGTTTTCACTTTTCAGTAGATTTTTTTATAGGTATATATTTGGGTCTCACAGTTTATTTGGGATGCTGTCTGGGGGTACTTAGACCTAAAGAAACTTACTTTCCAAAAAAAAAAGACCTTAAAAGATCTTCTGCAGTATGAGGTGTAGTCAATTGGGATTTTAAAAATGCACTTTAGAAGCAGTTTCAGCATTAGGCAGTGTTTTCAGAAACAATTATTTTGTTAAATCCAAGCCAGAAATCTGCTTATTAAAAAGATGAAATGTTTTTAATATCTAACAATTGACATAATGAGTTAAATAATTTTAGTCAATGGGTTGAACAGCTCTGACATAGACTGGTGTCCACAAGCAAAATTCAGTCATGGCTCTCCAGAGAAGTGTCTCTGAAGATAGTATCTCTCCAGAAGATCAATATATGACAGACTGAGTCTTGGAGTGTCAGTAGTAGCCTCTGTGCAGGAAGGTAAGGAGCTGAGGGTTGAGCTGGATGTGGTTACACAGGCAGCTGGGGAAACAACACACGCTGCTGTCCAAAAGGACAAACAAAACAAGAAACAATAAGGCTTGTGAGGCACAGTGAGATCTTTGCAAGCTCTCAGCCCTCACTGAGAGGCAGCTGTTGGTGGCTCTGGGTTTTTCTGTGGTTGAGCTCTGTTTGTCACACCCGTGTGCGCTGCCAGGGCAGGATTAGGAGGCGACAAGCAAACTGAGAAGCTCTTCTTGGTCCCCAGAGCAACTGTGTGACGACGTGTGCAAGACTGTGATAGCTGGGGCTGTGCTGCTGTCCTTCATCATCTCCGTGCTGCTCTCTTCCTATTTCATCCACCGTTACCACAAGAACTCTCCCAAGCCCCCCATTGCCTCGGCAGAGATGACGTTCCGGCGCCCGGCCCAGTCCTACCCCATCAGCTACTCTGCCACCAACGTCCGCCGCCCCTCGCTTGATTCCATGGAGAACCAAGTGTCTGTGGACACCCTGAAAATACCAGTAAGCCCCGTGCCACTTTCCATGCTCTTTTTTGGTTGTCTCGTTCCCAGAGAGTTGTTTATGCATGCCAAATATGTGACAGAAATTTTTATTTGAACACTATCCGACTAAACCTGGGGGTCCTGGTGGACAGGGGGTGACCATGAGCCAACAATGCGCACCCACAGCCTGGAAGGCCTGGGATGCATTAGGAGAAGTGTGGGCAGCAGGGCAAGAGAGGTTCTCCTCCTCCTCTACTCTGCATTGGTGAGACCCCACCTTGAGTACTGTGTCCAGTTTTGGACACCCCAGTTCAGAAACACAGAGAACTACTGGAGAGAGTCCAGCGCAGGGCTACCAGGATGATTAAGGGAGTGGAGCATGTCCCTTCTGAGGAGAGGCTGAGAGAGCTGGGGCTCTTCAGTCTGGAGGAGACTGAGGAGGACCTCATCAATGTCTATAAATATGTTAAGGGTGAGTGTAGAGAGGATGGAGCCAGACTCTTCTCAATGTCATCCA
>JANHGL010023491.1:158679-188104 GCA_024611195.1 Ceyx melanurus | reverse complement strand
CCCAACCCTGCCTCCCCGAGCCCAGAGCTCTCCTCACGCCTCTGCCGGCCTCCTCACCTCGGGGGAAGGTTCCCCCGCAGCCCGCACTGACCTGGCGCTGTCAAGTCTCAGCGGGAGAAACTGTTCCCTTCTGGTGGGATAAACTCCCCCGCTCGGCCCGTCCTCCAGAGAAGGCACCGCCTCCCTCCCCCGGCCGGGCACCGCCTCCCCGCCGGCCCACACGGCCGGCAGCTGAGGGGCGCTGAGCCGCCGGCAGCCGCGGGAAGGGCAGCGGGGCTCGGGGAGCTGGCGGCAGGAGCGGGGCTGGCGGGGCAGCGCACTGGAAGAGACGTGGGAAGAGTCGAAGGCGGAGAGGGAACGGGTCAGCGAGAAGGAGGCGCCGCTTTCTCCGTCCTTTCCCCTTTAGACCCCGTCCTCTCAGCCGGGCCAGCCCCCGCCGGGTTCGTACCCGCGGAGCGACACCAGCGTGTACCTGAGGGCAGCCCGCGGGCCCTGGCGCGGATCTGGAATTTGATCTCTGCTCTCTGTAATCGTTGGGGTTTTTTTTGTTGTTGTCGTTTTTGTTTTCTTTTACTGCCGCTGACTGCTTTCTCTTTTGCATTCCCATTCTCAGCTAACTTCTCTCTGCGCTGCCTCTAGTTGGTTCGGTCACCTCACGACAGTTTGTGTCCCACTGTGACAGGAATAGAGACTTCTATGAAAAGTTTCTTAGCGATAACGGCAGTAAATGAAATTATTTCCACACAAACACGCTTTTTTGTCGCGTGTGTTTTGGTTTTTTTTTTAAGCTACGGATTATCTCTTCCACTACTCTTCTCCCCACCCCCCCCACTCGCCTCCCAGGAATGCAGAGGGAGATGGTATAAGGCTGCGTTCGGTAAATCTCCAGAGACAGCAAGTTCAAACAAGCATGTCACCTCCTTCTGCTTCACCCTCCGATTCTTTTAAAAAGAAATTAGATGTGGAAAAAAAAATTAAATTGTCCTAAGATCAACAGGCTTTGGAGTAATCTTGTAAAAGTCAAGATGTCCCCTGGTACAACAGTTTATCTTTAAAAATGTTTCATCTCTTGGACATCATTAGAAGATTCAGAGGATCCTAAATTTGCCACATTATGGTTCTTAGTCATCAAGCATTTTGAAAGACAGCCTACATTGGCTTTATTACTTGTGTACTGAAGGCAATTTATAGATTCGAGCTGAATACGTCAAAATAACCTGGTCTACTTATAGATACTGACATCGCCTACAGCTTTTTGTTTATGAGAACAATCTGTAGAGGCTTGAAGCCTTGTGTTAATTTTTATGAAAATTATCTATTTTTATAGCCTTGAAATGTTACTTCTTGCCTTGATATATCAAGGAACTTTTTTTCTCTTTCATTTTTTTTTCCAATTTGTGTTCAATGCTCTTACCTCCATAGGATTTTTTTAGCCCTAGAAATGTGGAAATCCTCTGTATGGTGTGGTTTGGTTTTGTTTGTCTGTTTGGGTTTTTTTTTGTTGTTGTTTTGTGGAGTTTTGTCTTTTTTTTTACCGCAGTAATCTATTCAGTAATCCCTTGACTCAGAATTAGAAGCCAAGTACTGAAAAAAAGTAAAACTAAACTTCAGCAATTAGCTCAAGATGTCATGGATGAATAAGCAAGCAAATATGGGTAAAATAATCTAACAATAACAGAAACTTAAATATGTAAATTATTCATATTTCTAACCATTTCACAGTAATCTCAGAGGTAAAGTTTCAATAGAAATTTCAAAGAAGGAGGATCGTGGCTGGAAACCTCCAAAGAGTTCAGACTTAGCTTTGCTGAGACAGAAACAACGCTGTTCTCTGTGCAAACTGCTGGAGAATACACCCTTTTAGTTTAAGTGTCTGAATAACAGAGGAGCCCTCCCAAAATGCCTAGGCATTAAAAGCATGCAAATTCTTAAAAACTCTAAGAAACTTCCAGTGTTGCAAACATTGGCAGGTATTAATGAACATCTGATTGTGACTATAAACTCATAATTGGAACCTAGGCTTTTAAGAGGTTCAGCAGTGGAAATGCGAAGCATAGTTTAGAGGCTAATTAAATTGCATGGATGGAATAGACATATCAAACTCAGTCCAGAGAAATCAGCCAGAGAGAGCTTTCAGAGGAGCATTGCAAATACCCTATCACTGTTTTTCTATTATAAGCAATATATTCTAGCAAGTATATCCTTTGAACAGAACTCATAAAATATGAAGCTTAAAGTAATTGTCTTATGTACAAATTACTTAGGTTTTCTAAATATACATTTTAACTGATTGAGACAGGTAAGAAAAAAATGTACTTGGTCTGATTTTCTGCTTGACATACATTTTTATGCATCATTTGGTACCTTTTTGCTACCTTAGCTAATCTTAATTTGAAGAACAAATGATGAAACAACCCTATTTTTTCTTTGGTAGTTGAAAATATACCTTATTTATAATTTGAATTAATCTGGTTTTCTTTAGCAACAAAAAGTAGAATTATTTTTTTTTTCACACATGGAACATAGAAAGCTGATCATTTTCATATTGGTAAAGAAATAAAATAGGCTACAAATATATTATCTACTCTATAATTAATTATAGAGCTTCTTTATAGAGTAATGTAATGACCCTAATAAAGAAATTATCAATTTCTCATACAGCTTTTGTTTGCACTGTTTGACTGTCAAGTTTTTGATTATGTGGACTTTCTCCCCTGCTTATCTGAGAAAATTCCTAAGTTTGGCTGGGGCCTTTAGGCATTATGAAATAAGACTGAAACATCAGGTTCAGGCCTTCCTGAATCATGGGCAGTTCTTCCCTAAGTTCAAAGAGAAGCAGACAAGGGTCTCTCAGCATCAGCTCTAGTTTTAAAATTAGATGAGAACTTGTCCTCACAAAAGATCAATCATACTTTGTTTTCTTATTGGATATAAAAGAGTTAGCTCTTCTTATGTAGAAGAACTGCATTTTATATTAATCATCCAGTTTTTCATGCTAAGTCTTTTTGAAGAATTTGCTGGATCTGAAATAAACCCCCTTATTTCTACATACACTTATTACTGAGTCTATATCATTAATTTTAATTATTAAGAAACTCTGAAGCAGATTAAATTGAATCACATGGCAAAAATAGTCCCACTGAAATGAGAAAGAGTAATTTGTGGAATCTCAGGGTGGATAAGGGTATTAATGTGTTCCAAATAACCTTCCTTAATTTTTTTTCTTCATCTTAATGAATGCATTTTTGTGCAACAGGTTCTAAAGTATGCTGGGTATAGTTTTATGGATTGATCCAAGGTTAGAACAGTGAATATGTTAAACCGAGTCTCTACGATACTGTGATTTTTATGATTGGCTTGAAAAAGGTAGAAATCTTACAAGGACACAGAGGTAAAAGATTTATACCTCTTCCTCTCTCTGCAAATACACTAGTTCCAACTTTTAGTTAATGATTTTGATGTTTCCATCGTGTTTGTGCTCTAAGTCTCTAGGTGCATTACAGAAGTTTAAAATCACAAATCACGCAGCGTGTCCCATCTCAGTATTCTGGATAGAACGAAAAATTATCTGGCCAAACTTTTAACATCTAGAGGGCAATCTCAGACACTTGCAGTGCAACTATAAATCTAGCAGTCAGAAGAACAAGAATTGTGCAAATTGTGTTGTCTTACAGTAATGGAGTTTAAGTAAGCTGAAAAACTTTTGTATTGCTGCCTTTTTTTAAAGTTACCCCATGTGCCTTCTCTGGAGTTATGTAAGTTTTAAATTTATATATCTGGTGTTCTTTCATTAATATTGAGAACTTTGTCTTAGAGTATCTTATACTATCTTTATTGGCAGCTTTTGTTCTGGGAAGATATGTTTGTAAAAAGTATTTTCATAATATCCCACCACACTCCTATCTTCAGCTTTCACATTCAATACATACACACTTTTGCCTGAAGGAAATCAGAAGTTTCAGCTGTCATCTGTGGCATTTTGTATGGATCTGTGGCCAAACCTAAAGTAAAAACCACATTTCTTTACCTGATGGTAAAGAACTAGCCCTTGGGATGATTCCAAACTCTCTGAAGAGTGCACCACAGTATTCTTGTACTGTATTTAACATGCTCTGACTCTTTCATAGAACCATAGAAATGTCTGGGTTGAAAGGGACCTCTAGAGGTTATCTAGTCCAACCCCCCTGCTGAGAGCAGGAACATCTTCAACTAGAGCAGGTTGCTCAGAGCCTTGTCAAGCCTCACCTTGAATGGCTCCAGGGATGGGGCCTCAACAACCTCCCTGGGCAACCTGTTCCAGTGCTCCACCACTCTCATGGTACAGAACTTATTTCTAGTCTAAATCCACTCCTTTCTAATTTAAATCCATTGCTTCTTGTCCTTTCACTACAGGCTTTGGAAACAGACCCTCCCCGGTCTTTTATAAGCTCCCTTCAGGTACTGGAAGGTGGATATAAGGTCTCCCTGGACCCTTCTCCAGTCTGAACAATCCCAGCTCCCTCAGCCTGTCCTCATAGGAGAGGTGCTTCATATCCAGCAAAACTATAGGACTACACATAATGCAGATTTTTCATAGATAACTGTAGAATGGGTCAAAATGAGAACACTTTAAACAAAAAATGATCCTACTCTTCCTAAACTCTCAGGCTTAGATGAAAAGAGAACAAAATCCAAATCATTCCTGCTTTTACTAAAGTAAAGCCAAGATCACACCAGGCTGCCTACCTCTAATTACAGTGTTTTTTCCATGATCTTTGGTCTCTCCCCATCTCTTGACTTCCCTAATTTTATTCTGAATTGGAGAGAATAACTCTTTCTAGGATTGTTTGGTTCTTCTGTAGTTAGATATTTACTTCATGTCCTATTCACATTCTGATCAAATGGGTTGAAATTGCACAATGCACACAGATAGCAGGCAAAAGAATATATAGGAAAAAAGATCTTAAGCATATACTGTTATCTGTCAGTATGTTAATCCATCAGAAATTTATTTCTGAAGACATCATTTTAAAGCAACCAAAAGTTTATGGTGGTTATGAGTCTCATTTAAAACCACTTTATCCTAATGCCTTGGGTGATTAAGTTAAGACAGATTTATGAACATGACTTACTCAACCTCAGAAATTCAGACTTATACAATTGCATATACTTAGACATCTTAAATTGGTAGCTGATGCAACTTAGCCTTAGAGTTGTGCTAATCTAAACTGGGAAGGAGGTGGCTGATCTTGTGGTTAAAGCATGGGACTGGCTGCTGAGAGGTCCTGGTTCTATTCCTGGTTGTGTCACAGACTTCCTGTGGGTCACTGGATAAGTGATTGAGTTAGGCCTCATGCTGCTCATCTCTAAAATGGATGTAATACTTCCATTGCTAAAAGACTGTGGTCATCAGCGTTTATACAAGTATTTTATGCTCCTAAAAGGTCTTTGTGTATAACTGCATCAGCAGGTCAAAACCTATTTTTCTCATGTCCTTCATTATGTCATTCTCACACAGCATTTCAGTGATTCCAGTTAAGAAGAATAAAAAGTCAAAAGCGCAAATTTTAACTTGAAGCATCTTAGAGAACTTTGCTTCCAGGTTCCAATTAAGCATTTTTTCATTAAGAGAACTGAGTTTTCCTTATGAGAGTGTGAGAAAGGTTTTGCAATATTTACTCCCTCATAATTGTTAAAAAAGAAGCAATTCCTCCCCTCCCATTGTTTTATTTGGAGGATTGTGTGAAGATCTCTTGGTACTTCCATTTCCTATAACCTTTGTCCTGTTTTATAGTTTTTATACATTGTTGTGATGGAATTAATTTGAAAATCTATTTTTAAAATCCTTCTTTTTACATATTTTACCCTAGTCTCCAGGGTGCTCCTGATAGATGTAGGAAATGCTCTTGGGTCAACTAGATGATGATTCTGTAGAAAAACAATATACATGGCAGCTACTAAAGCCTAGTGCAATTCACAGAATCAAGCACATCTCTGGGAAGTCTGCTTAGGCTGAAGGATTAACTTTGCAGCATTTCAGTCACCATGGCATGGATCTCACACTCACGTTGCCCCAACTTTTATTTCTATTGCAGAGGGAAACTCTGGTGAGTTTTAAAGCAAGGAGTTTGGTGTGTCTTTCAAAGGTCTGGTAGATTTGATTTAGATACGGATATACTCACAAGCATTTTAAACATTTTGTAATTCTTTAGGATAGATATAGCTAGTGAAGACTGAAGGAAAACTAGGTGGCATTCAGACTATCCTATAGATTTTGTTATGTTAACTGCAATACCTTCATTAGTCCTTACAGAAAACGGGTTGCATGGGTTCCCATAACAAGATCAAAGACTAAATAAAGCAGTTTCTTGTTGGTCTTTGCAATTAATATATATTATTTTAATATATATTATAAAATATATATTATTATATACTAAACATCCTAAAATTATGTCATTTTAGTAATGTTATTTCTGAAAGAATCACCAGGAGTGGCATAAGAATAACATGGAAACATCCTTCTCTTACATCTCAAATTTTGTTGCAGTGGCTGCTGTTTCCACAGAATCATGACCACTAGGGTGTATTCCAACAAAAGACACACAAAACTCTGACTTCTGACTTATACATGAATTCACAGGCAGTAGTGTGAGACTACTGTGAGCAGCATAGTGAAAAAAGTGCATACATATTTGTAGTATTAGGGCATAATATTTTCCAAATGTTGCTTTGTGTAAATGTACAGATTCTATGCTCAAAGGCCTCGGATGACAGCTCCTACAGCGTAAACAGTATCTGCATACTCTGAGATTGTCATATTGCAAACGTGCTGCCAGCATGCATGGCGTTTTGCTGGATAGAGAAGCACTAGCTTTAAGCCTTACAGATCACTGAATATTGTCTTACAGAAGTACAAGAAAATATTAATATGGTCAGTCAATACAGCTTGAAGTAGCTATTACGTTAAAGTCACCTTGCTTCGTTCACAGACATAGCTCTGTTGGTTTGACAGCTGCTCTTCTGAACGGACTCCTTTAATTCTTTTAAATAAATCATTATTTTCATGTAACATCTTAAGACTCGTAAAAAATAAAGTTAATAACTGGTTTTTAGTCTGTGCTAGCTATTAGAGGACACCAGGTAACTTTAGCAGTGAATCAGGGGCTATTTTTGGGAGAAAAATATTACAATAATTTGCAGGAAATAACCTTTTTGTTCCAAAACAGCTGTCATTGAACACTATTATAACTACAACAATTAAAATTATCTTTGGTAACTTTTAGTATTTGGCATTGCTCCATTATTGTTCAGTTAAATATTTTTCAAGTGCGTTAGGACTTCTGCCCACTGTGTGCTTGAAACCCTTCATTATCAATAGAGAAGTGCTCTCAGTTTTGTCATATTGCTGTTGCTCATGGCAGGAAATGCGAAGATTCTTTGCCATTCTATAGAACGGCAATAGGACTTCAACTGAGCACTGATGACTCAACATTTACACTATAGAATTTGCTTTTTAATATGAAGTGTGGAATGTCAAAAAAAAAATATTGATAAAAAAAGTTTACTAGCTTACATATAAAGTGAATTAGGAAACGTGCAAACATCCTGGTGAATTTAAATAGCTGGTTGGATCATAAATGGAGGAAAAATAACAGTGGGTCAGGAACAAAACACAAAGCAGCCAGAAGCCTTGTATTTCTAATTTAGGATATAAATACTCACTGCTAAAAAATTGTTACAAAATGTAATTGATTAAAAAAAGGCTGTTTTAAGAGGGTGTTTCTTGCTGATGGCTCTAATACGCTTCAAATACTAATTAAAAGTATTTTCACAGTGCTGAGACACTTTATTCAGTTTTTAACTAGTTGAGAAGCAACTAATTTATTTTTTTTTGTGAATTATTCTTCAGAATAACTTTATTATTTGTATTTTAACAGCACTTGTGGCTCCTACTTATGGTTTGAGTTCTCAGTATTAGTAGAAACTGAAACAGAACTGAAAAAGTGTGCTCTTCAGAGCAGTCCTTTGTACATTTGTCACATATGGTAAGGTGTTACTAATAGCACATTTACATACTCTGGTTTACTTACTTGTATTTGCATCAGTATGAGTTAATATTTCAATCTGACATGTATCAGATGCCATCAGACTCATTTTTTCTACATAAGATTTTACTCTGTGGACTAAATTATCAGTATTTTTTACCCTGTGTACTGTTGTGTTAGCAAAAAAATGCAATCTTGGGATTCCATAGAGGACATGGTGTTGATTTTTGGTATTTGAGTTTTATATATACAAATAAAAAATAAAATTGTAGTGGTTTGCTACATTGTGGGGTAGAACCTGGCACCCAAGTGTTGCTTCAGTGAACTGAAGTATCTCTAATCTGCACTCTCCTGCTTTCACTTGAAAAATTCTGACATTTGGGCTGGATCACCCCTTTATGTGTTTATCTCTGTGGACCTTTTAATTGTACTGTGCACAGTTCTTTGGTCCAGTAATTGAACATGAAATAGTACTATATTGCTGGAGTATAAAAAATAGGTGTAGCATGATAGGACAGAAAATCTGATTGAACTGGGAAATTGGAATTAAAAATTATTTTGTACTTCACTTATTCCAGCTCAGCTATGCTTACTTTCAAAGTACCCACACATAAAAAGTATTTTATGTTGTGTGGAGCTAGGCTAATTTTATTTTTTTATTCTCTAAATAGGCATTATAGGTAATTCAGCTTATACTGTTAATCACTGTTAAGAGTTAGTAGAGTAATTTTTAAGGATAACCTATAATAACATACAGATAATAAAGTATATCAGAAAGCAAGATTTTCTTATCATAACCCTATACATATATAGGTACATATAACAGCACAAACTGGGCCACAACTGAAATGACCTTTTCAGTAACTGCTGTTTTTCTATAATTTGTTTTTCCAATAGTCATTAACAACTCCTTATATACAGAACAAAACAACATTTGAAATATAAGGGCAAAAAAATGTGAGTGGAAAATATGCATCTCCTTCTTCCAGATAGATCACAAAAGTTTCAAGTTACTGGGGAACAGCCCTACTAATTTCACTGCTAGAAATAGCTGTATTACTACTGAGACAATATGATGCAGCAACAGCTTTTGGGGAAAAAAATGCCTGTTTGCAGACTGTGACTTGGACAGCTTTGTTATTCAAGGACAGTTTTCAGGCAGGATAGAACAACTTCTCATCTAAATTAGTTGTATAATGGAGTGAAAGGAAAACAACAAATCTCCAAGATGTCAAAAGCAATATTTTAAATTGTAATTTATTGTAATGCTAGATGCAGAGGAGAAGTATTCTAAGATTTTAATTTTCAATAGGATTATTGGGAGGGAAAAAAAAGGTAAAATGGCTTTTGTCTCTAGATATACGAACAAAAGATTACTAAAATGGGGAGAAAAAAAATGTTATTTTTGTTAAGAATTTAGATTATTCCTCAGAATTAAGTTACTAAAACTGCTAATCTTAGCACAGAACAAATAAGCGATTTAGGATAACTGGTCTCACATATGGCTGCAAACTCCTTCCATTCCATCTTTTCTGTCTCCAGTTTCCTGTTTACTCATCACACAGCTCCTGTCATTTTTTGTCTTTTTTTTTTTTTTGTCTGAAGTATTCAGGACTACCTTCCACTTTTTTTGGGGGGGGGATGAAGTGGTGGTGGTGGTGTGTGTTTGGAAACCTCGGATCCAGTTTTACCTCAGCTTTTTTGTTATATAATGTTCCCATTTTTTAAATTGTATGATATGATTTCTTAAGGTCTGACCCACTTACTAGCTCAGATTTTTAAATGCTCTCAAAACTTGCTTTAAATTAATGTTTATATTTTTTGAGAAGCAGTCCTTGTAAAAATATACACACTTCTATTAGTGGCAGTATTTTTTGAAACAGACAGAAGTACAGCTTATTTCCCAGATACATTAATTTGCTACTCTAACTCTCCGAAGCCACTTAAAATGTGAAAATAAATAATGATTTCTAGTAACCAGGTGAAACTAGGAATGTGGAAAAGAAAATAAGCCAAGCTGCTATGAGATCTGGGGTTATGACAGCAAGGCCAAATGTAAAATTCACTCATTTCTGACTGTATTATCTTTCTGGTTTTTAATAATTATCTAACTATTTCATATTCATGTTTCTAGAAGATCTGGTAAAGTTATTTGTAAGACTGTATTTGTGTATTCACATATCTAAAACCCATTTTAATAGATATTCCATCTCAACATTCTAAGTAGTGTTGACTTTCATCTCCAGTTTTACACTGCACTGCTTTTCCCCATGCCAATAATCTATTACCCTTAAGCTTAAATAATAGGAGTTGAGTTGGTGCTGAAGCTCTTTCATATGGCCATTTAAATAAATCATAATACTTCCCCACAACTAATTTCAAGTTCAAATATGTGCCTCAACCAATGTGAAAAGTAGAGGTACCCTGGGTGTAAGCCAGTCTTAAAATCCCTTTTAAGTGAGAAAGGAGTAAAATGGTTTCAGTATCTGTGGTTTGCTTAACTGTCAGGTTTCAGCTGGAGAAACATTATCAGTCTGCCTACTTCCACAAGCTGTAAAAAATAATTTCTTTACACTTTTCCTTTTCTTTTTTTTTTTTTTCTGTTAAAAAGACAGCCACACAACTCTTGCTGATGCATGAAGATGGAGCACAAGTGGGCACATCCTGCTGTCAAAACTGTACGTGCATGTGACTTAGAACAGGAATTGTGTGGGTGTCTGAGCTCAGAGCTTGGTCCAGTGCATGCTCTGCCTGAATTAGCATCCCCTTCTGCTGTGCAGTGGCAAAGAACTTCACCCGAGGGCCAAAAAAAGGAAGGAGGGCATCGTGATCTGTCTGTGCACAGCTGGGGTGCTGGAAGGGGGGGTTGGCAGGGCTGGAGCCCTCAGTAAGTGGCTTTCCTTATGGGAGAATGAGAAAAGGGAAAGGAGGGAGACTTTCTAATGTACATTATAAACTGTGTGTATAGGAGGGGTGAGGGCAGAGTCAAAAGAAAGGCTGAGATTTATTCTAACAAGGAGCAGATTTTGATCTCTTCTGAGTACTTTGCAGCAGTGACTCCAGGTGTATGCTTCAAAACACATCTTTTAGACAAAAGGTTATTAACAAGAACCAATTGTCTTTTTCCCTTGCTAGTTACCTCTATTGTTTCAATTAGACACCTTTTCTGTTCTCGACCATTGTTAAATGCCACTTTTAACATTGTTAAATCCCACAAAGGGATTGCAGACTAACAGAAACTAGTTAAAAGAAATACTTTCTTAATCTAGAAATGTGCGCTTATTACGTAGGGCACAAAAACAACAACACAAGTCTCAAACATCAAACCAAAAGCAAAATAGCTGTCAGAATCAAGATTTAAAACGCTGTACAGGGTCTTCAGGTTGATTCACATAATTAAAAAAACATTAAGCCAAAGGAAAATCAAATTTACAAAAGGTTGAATTCTTAAGCCTGTATTCTACTCATATTTAAACACAGATCTCTTCCGAAGTTCCAAATAGTCCCTTAGAAAAGCCTGTACTGTCTGAGTCCTAGAGACAGAAGAGAAAGACACCTATATATATGCCTTAGCTGAGGGAAATTAATCTTCTTGAGTCCTGGAACTCTCCTTCCTGCCTGAATGGTGCATCCTGTGACATACGTCCCCTAACATCCCATTTGTGCTAGTAAGAAACTGGATAGTCTCACAATGGGACACAAAATTTGGAGAAATAATTCCACCTAAAAAAAATTAAAGCAGCAGCTGGTGGAAGAGAGCTACAATTTGATTAATCCCATTCTAGCCAGGGATGTTTCAGAAAAGACAGACAGCAAGTGGGGAAAACTGGTTTTTTTAGAGAAGACCTTTACAAAATGTGTAAGCTTCTAGATTTATTTCCCAATATGTTTCTAGATTTATTTCCCAATAATGTGCATCTAAGAGCATTCGCAGAACTTTTGAAGAATAATTTTGAGCCATAGAACCTCCAGTTTGATTTTTAAAAGTTGTGTGTTTGGTTGGAGGGTTTTTGTTTGTTTGTTTGCAGTTTTGTTGCTAAATTTAAGTCTGCTTTGAGTTTTCTCAAAAATGATACATTCATTTCCTGTGTGATGTTCCCTATTCTGCAATTAGAAAAACTGGCATTATTGAGATATGTTGAAGAGAAATATAGCCTTGAACTACCAATTGTGTTCCTTTAGGTGAATATCTTTCTCTGGTAGTTTATGGGCAGAAACATTAAACATTAAAAATCTGCTCAATTGCATACAAGATTCTTTGAGTAGATAAAATGACCCTGTAATAACTTAAAGTCTTACAGCAGATGTTAATTAGTCTGTGAGTAATTTTTAAAGCATTGCCATAGTGACAGTTTCCAGAACATTCTCTGCTCAAAGTAGAATTTGGGAAACTCCTTTTACAAAGTAGCTTTAGTTAGTGAATAAAAAAGTTTCCATAAATTATTTCTTTTTGACATTATTCTATCTCTTTAAACCAGTGAGATGCTCTGACCTGTTTATGGACTTCCTTAAAGAATAGAGCTTTTAGATATGTTAAATGGTATTGAAGTTGAGTAAGTTTTCTGTGTCACCAAGGAGTTTGCGTATTCTCTGTTAATTTTTAAAGTAGCATTGTAGTGCCAGTGCTGGAACTGCAATCACACACATGTTTACTGTCACCACCTTGGAACAACTTACCATGAAGGTAGTTATCTGTATGTGTGTGTCAATGACTTTAGGAATCAAGACTTCATCTTAGGTCTGACACTAAAATGAGCAGAATATAATCTCTTGCTCCTTTCCTCACAGCTATGGGTAGTCTCTGAGGGGGTGCTTTGCCCCAGTTCTGTTTTGGTTAGTGGTCTGAGGTCCATTATGGAAAACAGACATTTGTGAACTGAAGAAAAAAAAGTTATTGTCTGTAATTTTGTTTCTTAACTCTGAAAAGCTGTTTCAGACTCCTACGCAACTATAGTTGCATGGATGAAAGCTAATAAGCAGACAGAAACATCCATTCCTACTAAAACCCAAAACATCCCTCTTGTACAGAAAAAAAAAGCACCTTCAAAAAAAGGAAACCGAGTGGCAGCTTTTGCTTGGACATCTAAGCACATACTTCCTATCTGTGAGGGAGAGGAAGATGCTAGAAAGTGGCAAAATCATGAGGTGAAAGTAGTTTCTATAAAGATATTAAGGTCCAAAAGATTTTCTGCACAGAAACTTTGTGTTATGAGAACGTGTTTTATTGGTGTAGGATTCTATTTTTTCCGTATGTGCCAGAATGAATTTACAGACGTGGTAAGGAGCATCTCTGATTTCAACACCACCAATGAATCCATTCACCTATAAGTGATGGAATATTAGTAAAAATAATGTAATGCTTTCTGAATTACATGATTATTTAAATGGGCTTCTACATGACAAAGGCTGTTGGAGGACTACTGATACAACTTAAACGTAATAGTGTGTGGGAACCTCTACTAGAATAAAGTCTGAGCTGCACCGCACCTTATAGTGTTGTTACAACTTATAGATATCAGGGACTTGAAACAACTTATAGAAGGCAAAGGTTAATTGACTCAGCAACTACCTATGCAGGGAGTGTTCTTCTAGCAGCAGAAAATGGAGAAAGATGCAATACTTGTGATTTCAACTATACAGATTCAGATTGAATGCAATTGAAACAAGTTATCTAGAAAGTTATCACTACCCAGAACCTACACACCAAGTTTTAATGTTATCTCTAGACAATCCAAATTCAACTGATTATCAAGAATTAATTAAAGGCTTTCTAGAGCAACTCATGGACAGGTTTCTATGTCTTTGTATTATGTGGGAGATCAAAATAGATAATAAACTTTTCTGGCTGTAACATTGAAAATATCTTTAAGTACCTGAATTTTGAAGACTGGTAGCACCAAGTAATAATTTGCCTTTCTCTGCAGTCGCATTGATGCCTTCCTTCTGCTATGGTAAATAATTTAATGAATAGTAAAAGCCATGCAATCTATCATCTTTATAATCTGATTTTTTTTTCTCTGTACATTTCCTTCATTCCTTCCACAATCTAAATGAAAGAACATCAATGCCTCTATAGCTGTTCACAGTATTCTATTCCCTATGCAATACTCCTTGTGCTTTATAGTTTAATACTGTGAATTTCTGTATTAAATCTTAGCTTCCTAAATGTTTAGTTTTACCACTTTCTGGTTCTTCTCTATAAATATGAACCATTTGGCATGCCTGACATCACATATTCTGCCAAAAAGCAGAGAAGCTAATTGAAATACTCTGAGTGTTTCCATTTCAATCTGTGGCCAAGCTCTGAGTTGTCATCAACTCAGTTGTCGTAATCATGGAGCTCCACAACAGTACGTGGAAATATGCCGATACAAATTGAGGCTACAGCCTACTATCTATAATTGAGATCTGTTGTTTCATTGCCTGATGGAAAGGAAATTTTTTTTACATCCTGATGCTGTTTTGTCCAGCAACATGGTTTCTCAGTAATTGCCACCTTTGTCCTCCTCATTACAGAATGTGCTATATCTAGCAGCTAAGATGAACTGTTGTACCATCCAGGATTGAATGGGGCAGCGGTCACATCCACTCTTGGCAAATAGTTTCAGCCCTGGATCCTGTTTCTTGTATCCTGATGCTGAGAATTCTGTTTACTACAGTTTTCACAATAGCCTTTGAGAACGAGTACTCCGAGAACACAATAGTGTACCTCCAAAAGAGTTGCCAAGAGGAAAATAAAATAGACTTCCTTCTTTGGCAGTGGTAGGATATAGGTAAGGCTAAGGGAGCATTCTTAACCAGCAAGAAGGGCATAACAATATCGTTTGACTCCAATAGCTCAAATGAAGTTTCTTTTGAGAAAATACATTTTTCTTAAACAAAGGGAGTCTAGAATGACTTTTCTTGTTAAATAAGATTCCACATTGAGAACAGAGGAACAGTGGATGGAATTCAAACATTTAAGAAGAAAAACAACTGTGAACATCTCCTAATTCTCAAAATCCTTTAGACCATAGGTAGCAAGAAATGTACTTTAAAATATAGAATGCTATGCCTGTGAAAAATATTAGGACATTTTATTTATAGGCAGTGTGCCACAACTGCTTATTTAATATCATTAAGAGAAATTCTAATATGAAAAATTGACCATGATACTGGGAATACCCATGAGATGTTTCTGGAGCTATAGGACAGAAAGTGAATGAACCAGAATGTACAAGACCACTACTCCTCATCAGAAGGAATCTTCTAGTTACTAAGAATTTTTCCTAGTTCCTCATCAGGCTGCTTTATCTAGTACCCAATATGTATATTTTTTCTTGTATGGGAGGAGGACAGAGGGGTTGAGGTAAGAAGGAAGAAGGATATCTATGTTACTTTTTTTTCATCTTTCCTGGAAAGAGGACAAAGAATTGTATACCTGACACTGAACAACTATAACTTATAGAAGCAACACTGCAGAGGTAATGGTGCTGTTTGGTTTGTATGATAAAGGAATGTATCAGTACAGGGCTGGAAGGGTAAACCCTGGACAATAATCTTATTGGAAAAGGGAAACAGAAGAGACAAACATGCAATGAAGAAATAGGAAGAGAAAACAGATGAGTAGAGAAACTGCAGCTTCTGGATTCCCAGTCATTAAGATTTCCTTATGGTCTGTTACAGATGTTTAGCAGTATGGTGCTGTTTTTGAGTCAAAAATAAGAGATGTAGTCTCATAACTCAGGCACTAGCCTGATTGCAGATGTTCTGTATGCATGAGGCTTTTTTTTTTTTCTTATAGTGTTAGTTTTGCTCATCTTCAGCAGCATTTACAACAGAATTAGTCAGACTTCCACTCAACAGACATGTTTTTTAAATTAAGTTTCAAACAAAGAATAAATGGACTTAAATTACAGGGAAAAAAAAAAAAAGTGTTTGAAAAGTTTGAAAAGTTCAGTAAAGCCCAAAACGTATAAATTCTAGAGGTCTGATGACAACCCCACTCCCCTATAATATAGACTTTTTTTTTCCTCATCTTAGCTATATTCTGAAGTACTTCAATGCCACTGCTTTGTGTCCTAGTGCCTTTGAAATAAAACAAGGCTTGTGTCTCAAACACATCTAAATCTTTCTAAGATTATTCACCTTCTTTGTTCAGAACTTCTAATGTCTGTTTCAGTAACTACACCAAAGGTGCTGGAAATAGTGACAATGTCAGTATAGGTGAGATACACAAGGGTTGCCCATAGGGCAGGTGTACCCTGATAAGTCATGTTGGAAACTTTTTCACATTATACTGGCCAGATACAGCAATTGCTCTGGGGAAGGGGAGGATGAGAGAATGAGCGTGGGCGGTGCACGGGAATTCACTCTGGTTGGCTGAAGGCTCTGCTCAAAGTAGAAATATGCTGACTTTTGTATGTATGTGATAAATGTGTTTTAAGAATAGCAGTGATTTCTTAATCCAGTTTTGCAAGTACAAACAATTACAATGCCTTGTAAAATAGTTGCTTAGATTCCACAGTCCCAATGTAACAAAGATCAAACTGCTTCTCCATTTCTGATTATTACTTTTACTCCTGTTTCAATGAAAGGGGATACAAGACTAGAATCTGAAATCAATTATTTATACCTTATTTCTTTATATTAACTTTTGTGTGAAAATATCAGAATTGGATCTTACTATTTAATTCTTTATTCATGGGTCCAGTAAGTGGCTTTAAACAGTTTCTGTTTTGTACTGTAAATTCCATACAAGCTTTCTGATGACCCAGTGTATGATGAAGTACAGAAAAAAAGCATTTTAGTTCTCCAGAAGAGAGAAAAACAGTTTTTTTCTTAACACTTTCTACATTAGTGATGAGATTTGCTGGATTATGCTGTTCTTTTTAAGACACATGGGAGATAAAAATATTTTACTGCTATATGCATGCAGCTGTACTTCAGTTTTGAAAGAGAGAGAGAAGCATATAATGACATTTTAAGCTCTATATGCCCCAAAGAACCCAAGTCTGGATCTTCTATTAAAGTAATGCACATTACTGAGGTAATTACTCGTCTCTTTTTAAGACCAGTTCCTAATGAAAAATGCTCCAGTGGCATTGGGAAATATACAGAAAATAAATCAGCACTATATGACACTGTTGATGGGGATATATTTTTTGCACGTATAAAATAATCCCAGGACTGATCTGGCACAAAATGTCTGAGTTGCCTTGCATCCCAAGGGTGAGTTATTCTAACAAAAAGGCCCAACATTGAGGGTGTTTACCCTTTAAAGTAGGGACTACAGAATCTGTATACAGAACTTCAGGATAAAAATTATGAAAATGTGTTTTGTTTTCTTAACTGAGATGCTTATGAGTTTATGATACTTAGGAGTGATGTTATGAGTTTAACTGCAATTGTATCTTTCCTACAGATAGTGTAGCCAAGACCTATTTCAGAGCCCATGAGTGGAAAAAACCCAAACCCTGTTCCTCTTCTTTTTCTGTTCCCTCATTTCCCTCCCATCTCCCTATTGTCAACTGGGGGGAATAGACAATGAGGTGGTGTGTGTGTGTGTGTGTGTGTGTGTGTGTGTGTGTGTGTGTGTGTGTGTGCACTTGGGGTGGGGCCAGAGGAACAACCCTAAAAAACCTCCTTCCTGCAGCTGCAATAAACAAGACAGTGAAATGTAGAGTGTGCATATACTTAGCCAAATATCTTAACATTAAAATTTTAATTGTAGAGGTAATTTTTTTTTTTTTTTTTTCTTTCTGGGGTTTTTCCAGGGCATTACCTATCTTTTTTCCTTTACAGTAGGCTTTTAAAACCATGCATTAATTTCCAAAAGGATTTTACTACCACAGGTAAAATATAGGACATGATTTGGTTATATTTTTGTATGACATTCAGTTATTTGTAGCCCTCTGTCTCAGTCATATTATTTCCTCTTTTTGCAAACCCTTTACATATGATTTAATATTATCTGAAGGCGGAAGTTTCCAAGCTAATGCTGCCCAAGATGAGTTTACCAAAAGAGTAAAAATGAGGAAATGATTAAACGTATTTTAATTTTATCATGCTTTCAGTTTTAATATCACTGGGACTCTTAACTACCGTATCAGTAGTATGGAACAGAATACAAGTTTTTTTACTGCAGCACATTTTGTAATAATTTCGTTTCCTAATGGCTGTGGGGAGTAGAATTTGTCAAATGGAAAAGTGTGTGTACACTTTCAGTACCTAGTTAGGAGCCACTGCCCTGTGTGCTGCCAAGAAGAGGGCTCAGGGCATTGGATGAAGCAATTATAGAGATCACTGCCCCCTGCTGGAAAGCGTCAGAAATAACTACTTCTAGGAAAACCACACATTAGGACAACTTTTCTTACTTATTCAGGAATTAATATAACGAGAGACATGTTCATCCTTCCAAGTCGATCATCAGCTTCAGATTTCAAGACAAACTGAATTTAGTAAACAGATTTAATAGCAGCCTCTCTAAACGTATCGTGGCATTCACAGAACTGTAGAATGGTTTGGATGGGAAGAGAACTTTAAAGGCCATCTAGTCCAACCCCCCTGCAGTGACCAGGGACATCTGCAACTAGATCAGGTTGCTTAGAGCCCCATCCAACCTCTCCTGGAATGGATCCAGGAATGGGGCATCAGCCACTTCTCTGAGCAACCTGAGCCTGTGTATCACCAGCCTCACTGTAAAAAAGATCTTATTCTCTTTAGTCTAAATCTCCCCTTTTAGTTTAAAACCGTCACCCTTTGTCCTATTGCAAAAGGTCCTGATAAAGTGTCTGTCCCCATCTTTCTGATAGTCCCTTTAAGTATTGAAGGAGAGGAAGCTTTATTTTAAAACTAAAAGATAATGGAAAACTGCCTTATTGAGATTTGTTTCATGCATCCACAATATTTATAATATCAAATGTACTTATTTGTGTTTTATTGGTATTTATTATTTTGGGCATAATAATTATCTGTCCCTTTATCAGTTCAAATACTAAACATCAGAGTAAAGGTGTAAAACTCTTCTGAATGGTCACAAATGAATTGAGATTAGTTAGCAGCCATCACACAAAATCAGTAAGATTGATGTCTTAAGTGTTTGCATCAGATAGAACTTGTATCAGGCATTTGTCTGACTTTGGTGGAACTGGGTGTGGTACCAGGTGTTGAACTAGTCTAATGCCTTCACTTTTAGTGATTAATAGAGAAGCAAGGAACTTAGATCATGTGGACATTGTATTGACAGCAGCTCAGCCAACAGTGTTAACTGAAACAGTGACTGCATGACAAACCATTAATTCAATATGCAAGCTGTACTACTTGCAAGGATCTCTGTGCTTTACAGAAGGGATAACAGAGCAGACGAGTTAATTAACCCAACCAGTTTTCATACTATTGTGATTCAGTATCTTTAGAGAAATTTTCACCATGAAGATTTTTCTCCTTCCAAAATATGTGGTTAGTAATACTGGGAAGCCAACAGCCATAGAACTGCTACAGAGGGACATGATAGCAGTAGACCCTGGAAAATGCATTCTAAGTCTGCTGAGAAGTGAGAGGATAGGCCTTTCATGCCAGAGTGAGCTTTTGTCATGTGTTTTCTGTACACAGTCACAAAAGCATACATGCTAGGAGTCAGAAATCATACAGGTCACTGCATGCAAGCACATGTGAGTTATATGTATTGTGTGCATTGTGAAGCAGGAGCTTGATATGAATGGTCTTTTGGTAACAGAAAAGCAAGACTTTGGAGTAGGATGCACAGAACTAGCAAACATATATACAAACATATATAAGGTTGAAAAATACTTAATTGTTCAGTGAGCTCCTAATACTGATTTCTTATATTTTTAATTAAAAATTTCAAATTTGCAAGTGCACCTGCACACCCACCTGGGGTTCAGCCCCTGCAGTGCCCAAGGGCTCTGCCATGAAGCAGCCCACCTATGACCCTTCAGCTCTTTACTTGAAGGGGTCCTAGAGCCTCACGATCTCTGCTAACCTGTGCTTGAACCCTGTGGTTTACCTCTCACAGTGGAACATGTCTATTAATATTCTGCTATGCTGCTCACCTCATTGCCACTTTTCCTGCAAAGCAGCATAATTGGTCATAGCTGGTGGTTACTTGCTTTTCAGGATTTTTTAGTAAAATACCTCTTTGAGAAGATAGCTGATGCTTAAGGAAAGGAAGCTTCTGAATTTTGTAAGCTGCATGTTTCTACCACTCTTTAGCCCTGAGAATTTTACTGGTATCTTGAAAATTATGGAAAACAGTTATATGCATTTAGGAAACAAGCATTTTCTCCATTAAGTATAATGTGAAATATTGACATGCATATTAACCCACACATCCTTTTGTTTACAATGTAAATGCTGCTTGTGCTGGGTGGAAATAAATTTAACAACCTTATGACCTTTTCTGCTTGAATCTTCCTTATAGCATACACCTGATTTTTAGCCTTCATTGATACTAAAGCAACTGTAACTTTCTTGTAAATGCATTGGACATCTTTTGGTGTGGGTTTCACAAACAGTTTGCTTACCGTAGCAGTAGATTGGGTGCCAATATTCCACATTGAAAACCAGCCTCCTCAAAGCCCATTCTGTTCCAAGAAAGTGACCAACTCCTACAAAAATGACATAAATTAATTATGGTAAAACAACTTTCAACACTGCTGCAGCAGCAAGATCAGCTAAATAAGCAGAAAGTCACTTAGTCCATTTTTGTATGTCAGAAGCTCAGTAACTGGGTGTTTTGATCGGTTGTGCTGCTAAATCACTTTCGATGCTGATTCAAAAGGGCATGTTGCTGAAAACCACAGCTGGCATTAAGATACTATTCTAGATTAGATGATGGATTGTATTTTAGAGCTGTATTGTGCAAACTGGGCATGAAACTCAGTCTTGACTTCATCATCATTTCATCGTCTATTTCAGACTTATTGAACTTGATGCAAAGGAAACAGCAGAATTCAAAACTTGTTTTTAAAGTTCCTTTCAAACTTTGTGAATATAACCTAGAATACTTAAGTCCTTATTTCAGGAGAACGAACAGACTTTCTGGAACACAGTGAAATATTTGACAATGATTGATTGATTTAAATGTGGTTTTTTTTTTTCTTGTCTGTCTCAATTTTATCCCCATATGTTTCCAATTGTTAGGGATCTTTCCAGAGGCCTTTTCTAAGAACGAGGCTAACTGGAAATGCAGCTTTTAGATTTTTCCAGTTCTTGAAGACCACTTTTTAAACATAGCATCACCTGAAGGAAATTTTGCTCTGTCACTGTCTGATGAAATTTTTTCCCTTAAGGCCTTGTGTTACCATGTTTAAGTATGCACAGAATGTAATTGCTTCCTGTCAGTGATCAAGGAAGTGATTCAAATATTAGAAAGCAGGGTCAGAATGGAAAGTAAGGTGTGATGGTCTGAGTTTTAGTCAGAGGGTGCTGTAGTTCTAAGAGCAGAGATGCCAACCTCAGCTGATGCCAAGTGGGTAATTCAGTATTCCATTTCTGACAAATGGCACTATTAGGGGATAATGAGAAAAATATATTTTTACATTGTTAATTTTGATAAGCATGGTACTTCGGTGTAGTACCCAAAATATAGACTACTGATTAATGAGAATTCCTAGAGATATTGTATTTTTCTCTTTAAATTTCTACAGAACAGACAAAATTCTGTTTTGAGAGGGCCAGAAATCATAGAGGGGAGGAAAAAAAAAAGAAGGCATTAATTAATCAGCAGAGTTACCAGGAATGTTTGCTTCCATAATTAAATTTCAGTTCCAAATTCGAATTTCCTGTGCTCTGTGTTGTACTAACTCGCAGAAATGAGCTGGTAACTCACTAGGGAACAGCTGCTGAGCTGTTCAAACAGATTTCCTGCTACTACTGCGAGGAAAGCCTGTGCTGCAGTAGTAACCCTGGGCTTTCCATCACCCTGACACTACTCAGTACAGGCTGTGTGGCTATTTCTGAGAAATCTAACATCCCCAGTTTGCCTGTTTCATGACATTTTAAGGGACGCTCTTAGTGAATGTTCACCATCTTTCAACGGGAAAGAAAATGGAAACGCATTCTTCTGAACTGCTGAGTCACTCTGACGCTGGGAGCCAAAAGCTGATGCAATTCTTCTTTTATCACCGGAAGATCTCTTTGGTAATCACAGACACACCTCTTATTTCAATAGCTTCGGTAAAGGACTGTTAATTCCTCAGACCTAACTCCGTGTATACCAATCACATTTTTTCTTTTCTAGCCCCAATCTCTAAGAATCAATGCTTAAAACATGAGAGGCTGCAGGGAACAGGTACCTAAGGACATTTCAGCCTTTTGCCATGGAATTGCAAGGTGGCTTATGCACAGAAAATTCAGAAAAAGTACTTCTAAAATAGGAAACGCTATTTAAATGTTTTGATGTGCATTTAATTCTTAGCACTACCAAAGAGTCTTAATTTCGTGCTGTTTGCCATGATAATGCCTTTTTAATTGTAGCAGAAATTATTTGAGCTTTTGCAGTGTAATTACAAGCACTATAAACCAATAAATTCTCCATTTTCAGTCACTTCTCTACTGTTGTACATAATATCAGATTGTATCACTACAACTAAGCAATTTCTGTGACTAAGATAATGTTTGCAAAGGAACAATGACTAGCAATGCTTTTTAATTTACTTTCCGTGATCAGCTTGGTTAAGATATATGATAAGCTAAGAGTGTTAAGCCTGACCTAGTAAGAATTGAAATAAAAATTTTCCTAACTTCTGCATTAAAGGAATAAGCTCAATATTAGCAAAATGTTAAGATGGCATTTAAATTGTCTATAACATTAATAAAAAAAAACCCAAAAAGGTATTTTAAAGAGTGTAGAGAGCAACAGGAGATCAATGTATTGCCTATTTAACTGTTAGAAGCTCTCCAGTTTAAAATATAATTGATATTCCTTCTTCCACACCCTTCTGCCATAATTATGTAAAGAATCTGGATTATGCTTCCGACTTGATTTAACTGTTTTATAATAAGTCACAAGCATACCTTGCCTACTTGATGATATTCCTTTAAGGTTGTGCCAGTCTTTCCATTATTAAATCATGTTTAGTGTTATATACTGGTTGCTTAAAAAAAAAAATATTAATTTCAAGCTTGAACTTGCTGTGCATTCTTAGCTAGCTATATGTGTGAGGGAGCACAAAAAACATCAGTACTATTTAGCAACTTAACACCCTCTTTTTGAGTTCAATGAAAATTTTGGGTTTTCTCTAAATAAAAATGAGGAAAAACAATGTTTATCATAATGAGGCTTTCAATGTATTAGTGAAGAAAATAAGCATAAAAATAATGAAGATCTACATTTTATGTATATGGGCTATGTGCTGCCCCTATATATTCCTCTTTTTTCACCTCCCTGTGATAACTCTGAGCCACTGGTAGAAAATTAACCTTTTGGTCTGAAAAAGAAGCAGGCATCTAAAAAGGAAGGCTTGTGTGGAAAAAAGAGGAAGGACTGTGAATTTTAAACACAGCAGTTCTAATTTCAAGAGTAGTAGAAATGCACTCTGCTGCTAGTCTGACTTGTTCAGAGCTTAATCAAAAGGCCAGGTTTAGGTGAGAATTGAAAACAATGGTGGGTCTTTTTTAACCTTAGCTACTCAGCATGACTGACCAGACCAAATAAATTTTTAGTACAGAATGCTATATTTTGTAGAAGGTGGTATTTTTAATAGCCGAATTAATGTTTTGGGAGCATTCAAAAAGAAATGCTAAGTCCTTTCTGGTTCACTGACTACACAAGTGGTCAGTGTGTTTGCTCCCCTCTTTGAAGTTTTATGCATGACCTACTGAAGATCAAAACAACATGCTTTATGAAGAAATATCTTCACCTCAAGAAAATGTACTAAAACATATCTGAAGCAGTTACTGTAAATATAGTAAAATATCTCTTCCTGGTTGTGTCCCGAGGAATAAGTGTACAAAGAAATTTATCCAGCAGCTCCATTTCTCAGAATGCTCCTGCTGACTCCAGTAACACACTCTATTAACACATTTTCAAGCTTTCAGTCTAAAAAGTAACCTGGTCTGGAGTTTTTCTTCAACATAATTATATTTTATTCCCCATTTTTCAGAACAGATGATTGAATTAAATATTTAGATATAATGAAAGCTGCATGAATGAAAAGTCAGGCCACTTAAAATAAACCCCCAGTTTGGGTGGTCTATTTTTTTTTGCTATGTGTGTGAAATTTTGTAGGTTTTTTTTTTTCCTTTTGTTTTTTTTAAACCTACTTTAGGCTTTTGCTCTAGTCAGAGAGGCAGGCTAATAAACTCATCCCGATACCTCTTTGGAAGGTACATTTACTGTAAGTCTGATGTGAGCACCCCTCACATCCAAGCTCTCAGCTCCAAATACATCCTGTGCTAATGTCTCATGCTATGGGGAACTGCCAAGTGGTCTCTTATCCAAATACTTACTAGGCTGGGGACTGCTTAATCTCTGAGATCAGGGAGACTTATTCTGATGTGGCTGTAGACTCTAGACAGTTAAATTTGCAGAAATCCACTGAAGGCAGTTTGCTTTTCAGAAGTTGCCGAGGGCATAATTTGGTTTTTTGCAGTTTGAGGGTGGGCTGTTTAACCTGAACAAGTTCCAGCTTGTTCCATTACAATTTAACAATATATTTTCCCCATACTTGCTGTGTTCCTCCCAAGAGATGCTTGCATCTCCTTGATGCATGAAAGGATACCTGTATTTAATGTACATATTAAATAAGTCTGTAAAGTAAATTCTCACATTATTTTACATTTGAAAGTACTATTTGAGGTGTGTGTGTGTGTATATATAATTGTTAGGTGCATGTATAGAACTAAAACAGTCTTTGCTCTTCCCTTTTGTACCTCCTCAAGACATGTAATCTACAAAGCAGTAGAATTGCATGATAAAATGTGCCAGAGTGGAATGCATAATTATTCCAGAGGAGGGTAAGTCAGTTCAGAACTTGTACTGACATTCTTAAGGGCAGCAGGAGTCTTCTTGCCATGAAATTACATCAGCTCTCTGTGGCCCAAAGTCAATGCACATGCTTTCCCTTTCTAGTAAAAAACAAAAGGTGTGAAAAATGCTAATGTCTTCAAAAATGTACTGTGGAACAAAGCTGAGTAAACCAATATATATTATAGTGTGGTGTTCACCTGTAAGTGAACTTGAGCTAAAGGGGAGAAGAGATTGAGACATGGAACTTTTAAAACAACCATTTCACTTTTTAAAAAGATTAAGCCATGACTTGCAAACGGACAAGAACAATCTAAATAAGAAAAAGAATACTTCCTTGATCCTAGTTCAGAGACATTCCCATAACAGGTGGGGCAGACACCTTTAAATTACAGGTCTCCTCCATATACCCAAATTTGTTACAATTCCATCAAGAAGGAGAGGAGCCATTTTCACAGTAAACAGAGTGGATGCAGCTGGTAGCACCCATTTTCAGGGCTGTTAGAAGTGAACATTTGCTTGGGAGCGTGCAACAGTAGCAGAGGTGGAAACTGCTCTATATGGAAATGCTACCCAGTTTCCTAGGAGGCTTAAGGTGAAACACACGACACTAAACTATTCTACTTCAATTGTCACCAAAACAGGCAACTAAGGCAGCTCAGGACAGCTCAGACTGATTTACTATCATTTCTAGGTAGCAATTAGGCCTGCTTCAGCTCATGGCTAGGGAGTGACTAATTTCCACTTCCCTGTAAGAAGGGAAAAGAAAGGAGCATTTCCCTTCTCTTAAGCTCGAATATCTGGCATTCACAGCTCTTTGGTTAGTATTGTGTGAGACAATCTCTCAATGGCAACAAGCTGATATGGCACCTCGGCAGCAGAGGCTGTTTGCACACTAAATTCTAGTGACAGTGACTATAGGAGCACACCATGGTGGTTCTTGCATGAGGCCAGTGAAGTTCAGACTATGAAAGACTGTAGGAAAAAAAAAAAGAATCTAGGTGGGAAGAGCATGCCTAAAGATACATCCAAGATCACAAAGTTACTGTTAATGCAGGTTGCAAAGAAGAAAATCGTGCAGAAAGCAACGGCTAGAGCAGTTTGGCTTGAACTAGCCAAAACTATGAAGTATTCAGTGATGATAGATATAGTCCGGATAGTTATCTACTTTTTAAAGGGCCCATCTGGAAGATTTACATAATCATCAGTTGGAGAAATCTGTGCAGTAGATCTCCAGTTAGAGCACACTTGGCAAGTGAGGTGTTAGCTTATGGCATTCTGCACTTCATGAAAGGATGCTTTGCTCCCTCTTCTTTCTTTGTATGCTAAAACTCCTCCTAACTTTAGGGGAGGAGGCATGTTATGAGGGAAGCTGTGAGATGCTCATGTTTTATTGCAGTGGGTGGGAAAGAAATAAACATAATCTTCTCTCTGTGCCATAATCTCTGATTGTCTGGAAAAAATTTACCCAATAGCTTCTATCTCCACAAACAAAATTTAAGGAAACTTAAATAGTAGAATTTTATGTGAAACACTCGAGAGGTAGGGGAAAAGAAGCATCGGCTTTAGCCTATTCTTCCTTAACAGCAACACTACTAAAAATCTAGCACCTAAGGTCTGTATTAATTCTTTGAGTGATCATCGTCACTGTTCTGAGGTACAGAAAAATCAAACACACACTTCAGGTTTTGCTACAGCCTCAAAAGTGCGCATGGCACACTAAAGAAGCACAGCTCATCATTTTTGTTTTCTGAACCTAAAGTGCTGCCTGCTGTTTCTTCAGTACTGCAATAATTTTATAACTGATGGAGCAGCTCTAGCTGGATAATTTTAAGTCCCTATATGAGAGTACCACTTAAATGTGCTTGTTACTCAAAGGCATGTAACAGAGTTTAGAGAAATAGCTCTCAAATTTAAAAAAGATGAAGCACCAGCCCACATGCACTATCTCTTTATTTTGTTTTTGTTTCTCATCTGGATAGATAAAAGCTCTTTTGTATTGCCTGCCTAGGTGCTGTTAAAATCTACATAGTCTTTTACCAAAACATCATTCTTAACTAAGAAAGCAGTAGAAGAACATTAATGCTCAGCTATCATTTTTTAGTACTACTTACTTTTGCCATCTTCATGGTCTTAGGAAGCATAGGTCAGTGCAAGGCAATAATAGCAATTCAAAATCCTGCATTCAGGGGAAAAAAAAAAAGGTCTCCTCCTCAGAGTTTATAAAACCTTAGAGCAAAACTAGGTTGCCTGGGATTGGTCACAAAACCAGGCACATGTGAGTTAATTAGAAGTGATTAGAAGGAGAGACAAATGCTAACAAAAAACATGTGTAAAGACTTAAGCTCTCAATTAAACCATTCGAAGGCTTGTCAGGTTATTTTACACTTTACTCAGGTTCTGTTATCCCTTACCTTTCTTTATAGAACAAAAAGTTATCTGTAGAGCTAGATACCTTTTCCTCCACAATGCATATCCTGTACTGGGAAACTTCGGAGTCAAGTCATATGAAATGATCAGTTTTTAAACACCTCATCCACCCTTGGGATGTTCTGACCAATGATACTACTAAAAAAGAGTCAAAAATGCACTCCCAGTGAAAAATAGAAAAACTGCCTTTTTAAGGAAAAAGAAAAAAAAATAAATTGATCCTCTTTCTAATTCTAACGTAAACTATATAGGGGGAAAAAAATAGCATTTACTTTTATTCCCTGTGCTATCTTAAAGTGAATCAGGAGGTTAATCTTACTGTTATCCTCCTTAGACTATTGTAAATTTAAAGAATTCACTTAATACTTAATTTCTTATTTGAAGTATTTATCTTTTTAAAGAAAGTTACATATTATTTTCATTTTTTTCTTGAATTAACTTTTGAGCTACAAGAATCTAACTACAGCTGAGAAAATCAATGTTTTGTGAAACTTACTGTAAACTATCATCTTGAGGTGGAATAGTGTCCCTTAGAAAATGAGGTGAAATTAGAGGAAGTGGGAAAACAGGATTTTGCAGACTTGACAGCTTATTTCCACTACTGAATATGACTTCAGAAAAGTAATTACTAATTAATTACTGTTTTAGGTAGCTATTTTGAAATTTTTGATACAAGATTTTGAAAACATCTTTAAAAAATAGGGGGAAAAAAAAGTTTGCTTGTCTAAAAATGTATGTCTAATAAAAAGCCTTTCCATGTTGGAGAAATGTGTTGTCATTCAGAACTTAAATTCATTTGTATTGGCATTCACAACAGTTTAGATCATCTTTCTTAAATTACTCTGAGTCAATAATCACCTCTGGTTATTTTTGGTATGGAAAAATAAACTCTACTAGTGAACAAAATTTGCGAATGCTTGACTGTTTGCAGCATTGTCTTGTTCAGTAGCTTTATTTTGCTAGGGGAAGAAGAAAAGCAGAGCTCAATGAAGTTGCTTCTTAATCGACACTGCAATGGTTCCAAAGGGTAAGATAGCTGAGTGTCCAGCCACAAAAGGACACTTGGTCCTAAACATTGACAACTAGTACCATTTTAGAACATCTTGGTATATCCTGCCCAGCCTCCAACTGCTGTTTTAGCAGAGCCCAGGCCTCCCACAGATCCTGTATCATCCCTGCCAACCCCTGTGTGGCTATCTTGGTTACCAAGATAGGCATCACAATAGGAGATCCAAAGAGGCACTAGATGATAGCTATATTGGGCTTCTTCAGCCACCTGTATCCTTCCCAACCTCACTGGAAGCTGCTGTTGATGGCAAATTTGCTAGGAAATTTATTGGTAGTATTCAACCAAATCCTAGCAATGGCCATGTCAGTGCACAGACAACATGCACTGACTTTGTCGATTTTGTAAATAAGAGCTTTATTGGATGTGATCTGTTCATTGAGACAACACTGGCTCAGGGAAGTGATTTTGTTCTTGGGGAGTAGGAAGTGTACAAAGTACACACAGTGTTTACATAGTGCCTTAGTACTATTTTGACTAATTTTCACTGGAGGGTTAGTGGTTGTTTCAAAGCTGGATTAGTCACTTGGTCCATAATTACAATCTCTTGAGATCTGCTCTAGCGTTTGGAATTGGCTTCAGGCCTAATGGTCAGAAAATGGCTCCATCTCAAGCTTAAGACTCAACTTGATGAGTAACTCTCATAGGTCTCTTATTATTCCAATGTATACATGAAAGATGAAAAAAAATATGGAGTGCTATGCATAGGAACCCATGGATCGCAAGCTGCATCTCATGGGAAAGGTGTAAATGAAATACAGACCTTACATTGCCATTCCTGCAACCCCAGGTAGCATTCTACTAGATAACTGGGCATTTAGAGCTTACACATCATTTCAGCAGCACATCAATTCTTTGATTTTCTTTCTTTCTTTTTCTTTCTTTCTTTCTTTCTTTCTTTCTTTCTTTCTTTCTTTCTTTCTTTCTTTCTTTCTT
>JANHGL010023491.1:140183-158061 GCA_024611195.1 Ceyx melanurus | reverse complement strand
TTCTTTTTTTTCTCTTTTTTTTTTTTTTTTTTTTTTTTTTTTTTTTTTTTTTTTTTTTTTTTTTTTTTTTTTTTTTTGTTCCAGATGGTAAAACAAAGGCTGTAGTGAAACCCGTTTTCTCCCAGGAAGAGGTGGGAGGGAATTTTATATGAGCAAGAAACTTTGCCTCAAGTCGAAATTTGGGGCCTGGACTAATGAACTACCTGTAATTCACATTGTACTAAATATTGCTGAAACTAGGCATGTACTAATCATGAACCATGACAAACTATGCATAATTACTACGCTTTCTCTGTAGCAGTAATTAATTTGTGTTAGCAAGTCTGATTAATCTTTCTAATCTAAAAGTAAAGTGAGTCTCAGACATAAAAGGCCCTAGGACTGCTCTCGGTTGTTATTGCAGCCTAGTGCAAGGATGTTTAATCCAGTTGGGGGCAGGAGGGGGACAAAATGTAAAAAAATCAAAGTATAGCTGATATGTATGAATAAAAACTCCTAAGAGTTAAAGCATTCTGTTTTGCCACAGGATTAAACATCTAAACAAAAGGTTTCTGTACATGGTACATTCCTCCTGAAAGAAAAGAGAATTGTCACTAATTCAGTGAGAGGGCTTTTCTGAGGGCTCTTTCATTAAAATGAGGTTATATGCCAGACAGAGGGACTAAGATTTCATTTTAGCCATGGCAGCACTATGGATTTGATGTTTGTAATGCTGCAGTGCAAACTTACCCATTGTTTTAGTCTTAACCTGGAGGAACACATCTTCCTAGACACGAGGGGTTGACTATGATCTGGAGTCAGTCCGAAGAGGGTGTCAGTGATGCTGCCCGTGAGTGACTCGGACATGCCTGCTTTTCAGGAAATAGCTATGCTAAGATCATCCACCTTGACTGTGTTGACACAAACAGAGAGTGACCAGGTGCATATGTACCAACTAAATTCTGATATTGCTGGAGATTAAGGTTGCCATATTTCATTGCCAACGTCCTGGCCCAAGCCAGGCTCTTCACCCAAAGGAATCCAAAACTCCTGAAAGGAGTTTTGCATCATCTAATGGTGATTGTGATTTACCTAGACTTCAGAAACCAGCATATCTACAGGAGGTAAGATTTCTGAGGCAAATTGATGTGTCTCTATAAACCCACTGCAAATCCCACATGGTTTTTAAGTTAACATTGTGTTGCTTGTTTTCTCCCTCAGACATGCTAACTTTCCAGTTGTTTTTTCCTGTGTTCCCCCATTAGCACTATTTCCTGGCAAATATCACTGCTTGATGCATGTAATTCATAATAGCCAGAATGACATTATAATAATTTAGAAACTGATATTCTAGAGATTACTAATGAACTTCAGCTTGATTTAGATAACTTACCAAAAAAATGCTGCTATTACCTCAAAATCTTGGATCAATTCTGTTTAGGCAAGTTAGAGAAATATTTTTAATACACCTAACTTACTAGAAAATGTGAATATGATTCCTAGTATTTTTGTGGTTGGTTTTTTTTTTTATGATACAGATTCAAAAAGGGAAATATTTGTGATAGTTTATTTTCTTACAGGTGTGGTTTGTGTCCAAATATAATCATAAAGCTACCCTTGAGATATCAGTCATAATAGACAATACATACTACCGTTGAAACAAGCTTTGTAGAAGACATTTGTTTAAATCAGGCATGGGACTTTACATTTATTAGAAGGTGTTCACAAAAATAAGGGCAACATCATGCATATTCTTTGCAACTAAACCCAGTTGTGGTTACAATTTGGAAATAAATATAAACAGACATATGGAGATACAGTAGTACATACACACTCTATTTATGACATTAAGTTAGTGTACTGATAACTCTGAGTAATACATCAGAAATCTACAACCAGCGGATGGAAAGATTGTATAAGGAGGAAGAAACTGCTTCAATTTCTCACATTATTTGTGTGGCTTGACAAGAATGTCAGTGTGGATTGCCTCCTAAATTTGGTAGGCAAGAACAAGTCAAGACTATACTTTCGCAGTACAAAACATTTACACACAAAATACACATGCATTGCAATGCATTGGAAATGGGTCAAGCAAGGAGAAACCCATTACTCAATGCTTTATTAACACAGTTCTACAAAGGAGTCTCAAATAGGATTATATAGTTCAGTCACAGTAAGGCCACAATATTACAATGGATATGGACCTTAGAACTCGGAACTCTGTGTTAGTCTTAGAACCCTTCCTTCTTCAGACATCTTTAGCCATGTTCCTGAATAGTATCTCATCAAAGTCCTTCTTCTATTATTTCATTTTTTATTTATTTATTTATTTTTTTTAAGCTTAACATATTGCTTAATACAACAGTTAGCACAGTAGAGAAGGATACTGTCACAGGGAGACAAAACCTATGGAACATTCACGGAGTTTTTAGACTATACGCTAGGTGCATTTAGATGAAGCTGGCTAATCAGAAAAAAGACTAGCAAAGGATTTCCTCAAGTTTCGAATAGTTTCAGCTTTTGCTTCATCTTCGTTCACAGACGATCGGAAGAAGGATGATTCTGTGAAACTGAAGGCATTTGTCAACGACTGCGACTTGCTGCAAGACAAAAGCACAATATGTTTTGTATGGTCATACTGTCTACCAGCTTCCACCAACATACAACTCCTGCAAGTTATGAGAAAAGGAAAAATGTCCCTGAGATGTAGACATTTTGCATGTGAACAAAATGGACATTTGGCACAAGAAACATAGTAAGTTGGAGGATACAGAGCTGCTGTCACACAGCACGTGCCTCCTATATTTCAATTTCACAAGTAGGATTGCCTTCTTTAGAGAACACCCTGACTTTTTACAGATTGGAAACATCATATTCCAGTAAATTGGGTGATGTAAATTAGAACCTGAGGAAAAAGCGGCCTGCCTGCTAAACCCACACCACCAGCCAACACAGGATGATTTAATAATTCTGTTTGGTAAGGCTCCAAACAGGTTTGCACAAAAGAACATCAAGTATATTGGTGATATATGAAGAATGAATCCTAAAGTTAGAATGTGTACTCTCTCGATACATATATATAAGGACATTTGATCCTTGATGTAGGATTAATTACACTTTATATTTAAAAAAAAATTCCCTAAATCAGATATAATTTTTCTTGTCCATAAGCAGTTAATCTAGCAATTCTATACTGGATTTAGTACTTTCATATAACTATGGTATAAGTTCCCATAAACATGAATTAAATAACATACAAGAAGGAAAATATCTGAAGCTTCAAACTTTAACTCATGACTTGTCAGGTAAAATAGTATTTTAAAAACAGGGTTGAATTTAAATAGAAACCATAAATGAATTGTAGTCTTTTTACTAAGACATCCATTAGTATAACTAGTTAACTGATTTCATATTTATTTCAGCACAATTAATAGGGTTTCAGTTTTGGCTATAGTAAAACTGAAGCACTTTTCTTATTCCGTCTTATACTCTTCATGGTTTGCAGCTTCTCTGCCTCCAAACTAATAATGTACAGCAAACAGTGCTATGGGCGTTTTAGGTTTTTCATAAATTATAGTTGTGCTAATGAGAATAGACTGATAAATGTTTGTTTGTACTCACTGAAAGAGGGAGGGTGGGAAGCAGCACTTGACTTGATTAGTAACACAATAAGTAGCCTAATTAAATATTTATTCACAGATTAATAACATGTACATACAGGTTAGGCAACAGCATGTGGGTGAATACAAAGCATACACATGCAAACAGAGTTGATCCTACAGGCAGGAGATCTGAGTCTTGGTGTGGACCTAAAACTGCTTATTGAAAGTCAGGAAAACTACTCTTATTACTGCTTACATCTTAGAAACTTTAATTTCTCCTGTTTTATTTTATTTGAGATAGACACTGTTCTTTTCTGTATGAAAAAGAGAAAAATGATTCTAGGTTTGAAAAAGAACTAAAGAAAAGGGAGAAAACTGGGAAATAGTATGTGGTACAATTCTGCTGTACCTCTTTTTAACTTTTTCTTCAATGTCAGAAGTTCACAAGTTTCAATCTATAAACTAGTTTCCATTTTGCTTAAGAAAATCGACCTCCCTATTATCTACATATACTTAATAGTGGATTAATTGAATTTAAGTATTATAAAACAGAATAATGAGATATGCTGTCCTAGGAAGGCAAGGAATGTACTGTCATCTTTGAACATGGTCCCTTAACACATCTTTTGCAACTGACTTGTGCTCAGGTAAGGACTCAATAATTGGTTCACATGAATATTAGCATGTGAGTGGGTGAAACAAAAGGAGTCTGTGTTACTGGGATAAACAACTACTTGCCAGTCTTTGCACACACCAAAATAAGTAGAACATGTCTGTGACCCCATGAGCAATTCTGTGTCAGCATCACTGTACTGAAAACCAGCAAACCATTGCCAACACCTTCCCCATAGTCCCTGTTCATCGACTCTAAGCTGTGAGCAGGGATGTAGCTACAGACCCTTTCCACACTCTCCACTGTAGCATGATACAGTAGCGACGGGTGATCCTGTGCCCTATGGAATATTTCAGAGGTGACAGAACTACAGGCAGCTTTCTGAGTGAATTCTGCAGCCTGAGTTGTTTGTGCTGTACAGCCAGGAGCTGTGTGTAGCCATGAATGGAGTGAGGCCATCAAGAAACCCAGTTTGGCAGCCACTGTTCATTCGGATCATTTCTGAGATAGGTCTTTTGAAACAGGAACCTGCTGTCTGAGTGACTGCAAGGTTAAAAGTTTAAATAGATAAGACTTCCTCTTTTCTGTGCAGGTTGACAGCACACCCAGATCATGCGTCAGGGACATAAAAAAGAGAAAACAAAGACGAGAAAGATTACGAGTTTTCAGACCTAGTTGGGGCAGAAATTGCATAAATAGTAAATAGAATTTCGAGCGCTACTTAGGCTATAACTAATGATATTGTCTATCATAAGCACAAACAGAATAAGCTTAGAATCATAGAATCATTTGGGTTGGAAAAGACCTTTAAGATCATCAAGTCAAACATACAAACATGTACATTTTTTTCTAAATATTAGACCAACTCCCAAATTAAAGTGACAACAACAAAATCTGTTTTATGAAGAGAAAATGAAGAAAGCAAATCTTACTTAAGCTGTGGGTGAGACTGAGGCTTCTGTTGTGGAGCAGGCTGTGGAGCAGGTTGTGGAGCAGGCTGTGGAGCTGTCTGTGGAGCAGGCTGTGGCTGTGGCTGTGGCTCTGCTTCCTTTGATAATCTGGTGCTGGAAGGACCTTGAGCCTGGGGACGTGGCTGCTGAGTTGTAGGTCCAGGTGGACGCTGTGGCTGGGAAGTTGCGGGCTTTGCTGACTGCCCAGGGGGGTACATGCGCTGTGGCTGCAATGGCTCCTGGCTTTGTGACTGCATTCCTTGGGGTTGCACTGGGCCCCCTAGGTTCAGTACAAGAAAAACTTCATAATGTTATAGTATCAAAGAAGTCTTACTAGATTTCATATCCAACACTATAAAATCATCCTTGAATGTGATTAATTCTACCTTTGAGGCAAAACTCTCTTAATATGGACTGCAGTTTTACGTAGTCAATACTACTAATCACAGTTAGCACCTTAGTAACTTTCTTGGACTGCCCATTATTCATCCTTAAATTGCTAAGAATTACCAAATTTATCCCAACACTAGCAGCACGGACTTCAAAACAAGTCAAAGGAGTTAAACCCAGTATAATTTTGGCGCAGATAACAGAATTTATCAGATATTTCATTATTTCAGCAACATAGCTACTATTTTCTCTGTAGTTAGTGCAGATTTGTTATTCCAAAGTTTTAATCTTTTATCTGTAATATTTCTCTTACATTCAGTCTTATTGCAGTAAAACAACTTTATACTGAAATTTTCAGCTAATTTAACGTCTTTTTATAACTTATTTAACCCATTAGTGAAATATGTTAAGAACATTACGAGAAACACAACAAAGTAATTACTGAGTCTTTACCAAGGAGATATTTCCCATGAGAAGGAAGAATACTGGCAAAACACTGCATCAAGTGTGAAACTACGATGTGTTGTAAAATCTAAGGCTGTGAAATCCATGGCAGAAACATGCTACATCATCATACAGAGGTTTGGTTTTTTTTGTGCTTTCTGCTTGAAATAGTGCTGTGTCAGATATCAATGGGCATGCTGCTTTTATCTCAGATGTCTGAATGTGGTTTTCTTCAGCTGTTATAACTGAATATTTATTCTTACATGTGACAAGGCACGCAGGACATCTGAGTTAAGGGGGAGAAAGGACAGGATGAAGTTCTGAGTGATTTGTTTGCATAATGTTTCAGTCAGGGTAAGAGCTTTGTTGAACAGTAAAATTTATATAAACTTATCTAGATGCTCTGAACATTAGGGAATTTTTAGTCTTACATAGATATTTAATACTAGTGAAAGACAATCTATTCAAGTCTTTAAAATAAAACCTTCATATCTGGAACTACTGCGGCAATACATGATTATTATTATTTTTTTAATTTTTCTTTGTCACTGTTATTGATATTACAGTTATTTTTCCCCTTACTATACAAGATTCCAGTGTATGTGTCTGAGAACAGCATGTACTAATGCTTCAATAAGTTTTAATACTGTTGTAGCAGTGTGTTTTAGTGTAGAAAGATAAATAGCACGTACTGTATGTTAAGGAATGTGCCTTCATTGTTTTATTAATTTGAACCCATTCTGTAGGAAATATTTGAAGGTGATAACATGGTCTTGCAACATCTTAATAAGGATCGTTTTCTTATTAGTCTGCTTTCACTCAATATTGAAAAGCAGAAAGGTTTCTTTCCCCCACTTGTACATACAGGCTTGGATGCCAGAAACTGTACACTGAAGACAGATATAACTTTCTTTTATTGCACATTAAGCTGTACAAGATATTTCACATAAAATATATACTGCTGTCACACTTCCAGCATTTGCTCACTTTCTTGCAGCTGGGTTGTACAAAAGGCAACAATCATGAAAGAAACTTTTACCAAAAATAACTCAACAAAACTGAACATTAAGCCTACACTGTAAAACATCTGTTCCCTGTTACCCACAATATTGCACCTAAGCATGCTTACATGCAGAGAGACATTTTGGCTTGCTTCTCACTGTGGTATGTAGGAATAGTGTGTGCCCTTGTAAATCCTGTACAGTCAACAAGCCGAGATCCTATCTGAAACAGCCATCTCCTCTTTGCACACACAACTCACAAATGTCGTCGTGTGAAAAGCACTTGTGAATACTGGTACTACTGCATGCAAAAAAAACCCCAAACCAACCGCTTTGAATAAAATCAATCATCAGATTCATTTCTTCACCCCAGGGCAGTATGGTTTCATTCACTTTTGTAGTGTCTGGAGGTAAGGATATCTGAACCTGATTCTAAGTGGAATTTTCTTAATATAGAATAAAAATAGCCAATGCCATCATTGCAATGATCACTGACCCAGACAAATGCACTAAAGCAAAATATTCATGTAATTTACTGATAGGTAGTAAACAGTAGCACTTACCACAAACATTTAAATAGCTAATAATGCATACCTTAATTCTCATCCTGCCAGTCAGCTTGTACAAATAAAAGAAACACTAAGAATGATGATTCTCACTGATAATTTTTTCCAATGTTTGTAGGGAAAACAGAAGTAGAACATAAGGTTGTTTTTCCCTTAAACAAAATTGTTTGCACTAAACTAATGGCTACTACTCATCTTTGTACATATTCAAGATTAAAATTATAGTTATTTGTGGCTCACTTGCAACTAAGCTTTATAGTATGCTAGCTGTGTGGAGCTTGTGATTCTAGGCTAGATTTCTCACAACAGATTAACTGCCTGCATGTATATTTCTTGTAATATTACACTATAAATTGGTTATGTAAAACTTGCAAATAATTTATGCACAGAAAATCTAGCAGCTGTCAGGCATCTCAACTCTTTTTGCATGTTTGATTTCAAGCAATTATTATAAACTCTATTTATGTGGATAAGGCTGAGACTGAACTGTCTTTCTATCTATCTGGTATTTATAGACTTAAAATATAGACCTGAGTTGGTAAAGAAAACTGCTGACATTTTGGTCACGCACTTTAATCTAAGGGCAAGATCCCTAGCTGGTTAAAGGTACCTTGGTCTTCCATCTCCTAGCATCTCACTACCTTTTAAAAAATAAGCTCTTACAGGAAGTTTAATAGTCCTTGAGGTACTTCTCACCAAGTAACCTGGGTTTTAACTCTTAGGTAAGTCTCCATCACTCCCTTCTACCTCCAACCCCAACTGAGTGGGATGTGACAGGTAGTTATAAGATTTTTGAAAGTATTTGCATTAGTTTCCATTAAAAATCTCTGTAGAGGACTAATTCAGAATGACAACAAAAGGTACTAAATTGAATTAGGATACATTAAATACTTACACTTTCACTAAGATATTGCACATAGGTGGCCCATTTACATAGCTTTGTAGCTAATAATTTAATGCAGCATTACTAAAAATATGAATAACAGTATGTAAAATAGAAGATATTTTAAATATTCCTTGGGAAGAACTGTATCTTATGGAGTCACTGAAATATTAGACTTCCACTTGCGTATAAGTAAAACTCAAATGTTACCAAACTTTATAAAATTATAAATAAAGAGCCTCACTAGCAAAATGTAATCTAGACTTTAAAAAATATATCTGGATCATCTACCTATTGGTCATGCACACACACAAAAAAATAAAGGCTATGAGTACAGTGTGCACACACTCACAGAGTAAGCAAAACTATTTAGATTTGCACCTTGGTGGTATTTTACTGAACGATATATAATACTCAAAAAATACTGTCTAACCATCCATAATGTACAGTAGCACTGGGGTCTAAAGAGGCACATTCTTTGTACACTGTTGACAACAGCCCTGAAATCACAAATTTTACAGAGAAAGGTAGGTAAGCATTACACGCACAGACATGAACAAGGAAACAACCAGACGGTATAGTTGACACTGCATAGAAAAAACACAGTCCAGGTCAGCACTGAAACAATGCAAAAATTGAACAAAACCGGTATGTTTGCTTTTAAGATCATGTGTTTGTTTATTGTCTTTTTCTTTTCTTTTAATTTCCATTTTTGCTTTAACCCTTGCTTTTAGTTTCAATTATCTAAGTAGCCTGGACTTGTTTTGGTCCTACTGCAACGCCATTACAGTCGAGAATGTACTGTAAACAACCTTGAGGTGGTGGTCGCTGAGGTGGGATTTTGTTTGGCTCTGGCTCCTTTAGTGATCCACTCTGGAAAATACATTTGAAAACAGAAAAGAAAAAAAAAATTAGAGTAGTTTAAATCCAATTTTCCACTAATTTGTCTTCGTTTTCATTAGAAATCTCTTTATTATTTGGGGCTGAACATATACTTTTAATTAATTCCAGACAACATTTTCTAATTTAGTTTCTGTATGACATGATAGATGAATCCTGGGCTAATCCAAAGCTGACTGCATAAAAAAAGTTGTTTTCTCTTTGCAGTATGTGATCCAGATATGTAAGAGTGCCTTTTCAGATCCTACCTCCCTTTGTGTACGGTCTTTCTCCTTCAGTTCCTCACACCTTGAACAACTTTTTCTGTTTTCTCATTGCTTCTCTCTAATATTTTTTTTTTTTCATTTTTAAAAATAGGATAGACTGAATAGAAAATGGACTTCAGATACCTTTGTGTAATTTAAAAATAATTTATAATTTATTTTTAATTACACTCACTTGTATCTGGAAGCACTAGTATAGCAGGACTTTTTGCTACTGATAGTTTCAGTTTGATTTGCTGACTGTAAATGGGAAGGGAGATGGGCTACTCTAGGTTAGCTGTTTTCCTAAGCAAAATAAAAGAAGGAAGCAGAAACCACAGACAAATAATAAAAATAATTGAAATTACTTCATGCTACTCCATCTGACATGTTATTAGAAACACATGTAATACTTAACTTTTCAAAACAGGAGATTTATTTGGCAGTATCCTTTTCAAACATACTTGTTGAGAGGAAAAGATGGGCCTGAACCAAAACCTTAGAGCAGAACACCCTCTGGGAACATTAGTATCTAAATCCAAACTTTGTGTTAGACCATCTCTAATATTTTGAGAAGTGAAATATGGTAAATCATTGGACATAATAGCTTGGGGTTTTTTAAGGAACCAGAAACTAAACTGCCAGCTGTTAAGAGGGGAAAAACCCCAAAATGTATTAAATAGTGAATGTAAAATTAAACATATTTCTTCCAAAGTTTACTGTTTTATTTCTGATAGATTTGTATTTGATCTTAGAACTACAGAAATCATGCATAGTGATGTGAAGTCCTGAACAGCAATCGAAAAGTTACCATTTTTAAAGTTACCATTTTTAAATGCTATAACACAACTCTGTTGTATGCAGCTGTTCCAAATGGCTTTGATTTAGCTATATAATTAAAAAGATGAAAAGGACAGGTCCAAAACTGTAATTATTCAGTTACCAACCTTCAGAAGACGAAATAAGAAATAAAAATGATAGGTACAAAATGAATGGGGGAAAAAACCTGATCCTTGTAGTACCTGAGCCAGTTACATAGTTCTCAGTAAGCATCATTGTAAGGATGAGGGTATGTAGAAAAGAAAATATTTTTGTAAGAAAAGACACAGCCACCTGGAAATTTTGAAGTACTTTAGTGTGAGTTAAACTCTTTGTTTCTCTGCTTCTTGTAACTTTCTGAACCACATGTAGAAACTGACATTCTGTCCTATGCATGTTTCAGTAACGTTAAGTATTCGTGGTATCTGCTCTGTAGAACTCCTTGGAGCTCACTGACAGTAGAAACCCCTGGGATCGTGGGGAAATTAGCTGAGAGAGGAAACATTGAAAAGTTGCCCCAGAGGACCAAACTTTTTTCATATTCTAGTACTTTTGTTCTGAGGCACTGGCACCTTCCTCTGTATGCCCTTAGGGCACTTGGGTGCTCTGCATTACAGGGACCTGTGTCTCCTTTTGTGGTGGTGTGAGACACATAGAGTGTGCCCTTAAAGGAAAACTATAAGCACTTGGGCTTAAGAATCTCCAAAAGCTTATTTCTGGAGGACCAAACAGATGATGTGAGTTTTCTTAGAAAGCATGCAATAATATTTTATAAGGAACATTACTGTGATCACCCTGTGGTAGACTTCCTGGCTTTACAAAGGGACACAAACCAACCTGCATGGTTCTCTGTGTGGAGGAGGATGACTCTAGGGAGGATATGAGTGTTGCTATTTATCTACTAAAACAAAAGAAAAAGATTATGTAGGTAAAACTCATCTTCTATTTAGAAACTGAAAACACAGGCTGGCAGTTTAAATTCGCATCTGCTTAAACACTAAAACAACATCTGCAGGGCCTGTCTCCTCCATGCCTTGAGGCTGAAGCAAATCTGCCATTTGTTCTTGCACTGAAATTGTCTTTGGGTTTTATCATACATCACCAAACTGACTTGACATGACAACATCAGTACTTATGCAATCTGCATATCTCTCCATCTTACAAAGAAATTGTTTTAGACTAAATTAAGCTTTCAATAAACCTTACAGGAGCTTGCTAATCCTTACCTCAACTGTTCTGAAAGTTTAGAGCCTTTGTGCAGGTTCTGCTGAAAGTGTATTTCCCCTCCTCTATAGTCACTGAGTGCAGCTGTCCTGATTTACCACCCACACATCCTTTTTTTTTTTTTTTTTTTTTCCACCAGATATCACCTGGTGCTTCCAGGAACCTCACCCACACTCCAGGCCAATCACATGGGTGTATTACTTTTGCTAATTAGTCAACCCACCCAGGCTGACCCAAAATGCCTAATTACCATTACATTCCTAATTGAGAGCTCTTACTCATGGTTTTTCAATGGTCTATAGTAATCCAGTCCTTTTCAAGAGTCTTTCAGACAGTCAGAAAACTTGATACTTGATATTAAAGGCAGACTTTGAACCAGTCTTGTTTGCCGTCCTGAGCCAAAGTCTTTAATAAAATCCAGGCTTCTTCTGAAACACCAGTTGGCAAATTAACTACAGACTGTTACTTCTCACCTCTCCAAGGTGGTGTGCCAATATAAGAGCTGCTACCTCCTCACAGGCAACACAATCTCTCTGAACAGAGATGCTGGACTAGACCTGTCCTGCAGATGTATTCACCCCTCTTGGTTTTTGGGTTGGTTTGTTGTTGGTTTTATTTTTTCTATTTTCCTTTGTTGCCCAGCCTAGAAGCTCACCCTCCTACCACTTTTCTTTTAGTACAAACATGTTTTCCCTCTCTACAGTTCTGAGCTACAAACTTGCCTAGTGCTTAGTTTAAACATTGCAAGACTAAAGGATTAGAATGCAGCATATATCATGGAAAATGACCCTGAACAGATTCTTGTTTAGATGCTCAGGGCTAAAGAGAAAAACAAGTCGTATAGAAGTTCAAAATGACAGTGTTTAGTATGGTTTAGGATTATCTCAGTGAGGTGTTGTAACTGCTGTTGTAAGGAGCCCTGTTGGTTTTCATTTTGTAGAACACAACTTTTGCATCACATCCAAATTCCCCAATGAGAAGGAATTGCCGATGTTGAAAGTAACAATACACACAACTGCTTATAGAATCTCTCCTGTTCAAAGGGGATTTACTGTTTATATAACTATACTAAAAAAATACTAGTTCACTTGTGGAAACTTCGAAGCCACATGAATGCTGTAAGCATGCTATAGTGATTTCTTAACTCTGGGTATAACAATTCTTTGGTTGCATGATGGTCTTGAAGAATATTGGCTAAGTTAATTATAGCCATAGCAGAAAACCTGCTATTCATCTAGAAGACAGATGTCTCTAGATATCTCTGTAGCACACACTTCCTTTCCACACTTACCTGAAGCAGTTTATTTAGAATTTTAGGGGTAGAACTGGAAGAACTGTTTGTTCTTCAAAGCAGGTTGTATTAGAATTTGATCAGTGGTATTATTTTTTTACCTTGTATATTTATATAAATGCAGACTGGATTCATATATACTTGAATTTTGAATAGTATGAAGAATGTTGAAATGGGTGGGAGCAAAAGCAGCAACTTGGCAGAGAAATAGCCCTTGGGCAAAAGAGATGCTAAACTGAGTCCCAGCAAAAATTGATTTTGATTTGGCTGAGTTTGAAGATTTTGTGAAGTATAGTTGGAGCACATATAGTTGTTTTTGGGCTTCGTTTGGTTTTCTTTGTAATGCAATGATAGAAGCTTTTCATAGGTATTTCAATATTTGAAGGGAAAGACATGTTTTTGAGGTCGAGAAGTAGAGGGATCAACTGAGAATTACCAAAATATGAGCTGAGTAATCTTATAAAAGAACAAGAATAAATAGTAAAACAATGAAGTAACAGGAGAATTAAAAAAAAAAAAAAGTTATTTCTAAGGGGAGAGGTAATATAGAAAATTTAAATAGGGTGTCAGTAGTAAATTAATGTTTGAAGTATCAAGGAGTATAATAAACACAGGAGCAAGGGCAAGATGGCAGGTGGGATAAAAGATAAAAATGAGATGGAGGTAAAAATCAAAGATCTCCCTGGACTCATATTGGTTGGACCAGAAATTCTTAATCTCAGTAATCAAACCCATCTGACTGATGAAATACAGAATTCCAAAGCAGGTATCTCTAACAATTGGCAATGTACAAGTTAAGCTGGAGAAGGTTAAGCACTAATAAATACTACAGGAATTACATGGTGGGCAAAGAAGTGGCTACTGAGGAGAAGGCAGTTATTGAATAAAAACTAATGGTAAGGATATAACTGGGAAGAAGAACTTGAACAGAATTTTCATTAATTAAGTTGCCATAAAATATTTAGGTGTGTGCCACTAAAACCTGATACAGAGCTGGAAGATTACAGGACCAAAATCTCCTAAACAAATAACAAAGTTGATGAGTAGGGTTAAAAAAAACCCAAACAACTGATGAAGCAAACAAACAAACAAAAGAAACAAAAATATAATGTCCAAAATAATTTATTTACGGACTAATAACATGTTTCTGTCAGAAACACAGAGCTCACTAATTGAAATCTAACAGGAAGGATTTGTGCTTTGTAAAAACCAAATCACACGTTCAGTGAAGTATTTCCCATAGGTGTTAGACAAGATGCTAGACATACTGCTCAAGCAATATGAATGGAAGCTGATCAGGCATAGGAAAGTGCTATTAAACTAACCTGGAGGCAGATAGGAGTCCTTAGCTACAGCATTTGGAAGAACATGTGTTGCTCAGTTTAGCAAAATGATGGCTTGAATGCAGTACAGCTGCTTTTTATAAATATATTGTATTGATGAAGAACTAAGCAGAAAACAAGCTAGAGTAAAGGACAATGTGGACCAAAAAGAAATGGGTAAAAACTGACTAACACTGGGCTGGAAATAAGCACATATTGTAGAATTTAGAACAGCAGTAAGATCTTGAAGTGGCTTTCTGATATGGAGCATCCAAAACTAAGAAACTCCTCAGCACCTTGTTGCTTACTGTTTTACACATTTAATGTGCAGTGAAGATGGCAGGGGTACTTACTGGCTACTGGTTCAGATTTTACCCTATTTTGGGTGAATGAGGCATAGGGGATGTCTCTGCTCCTCTGTCACTGAAGAGGACTATAAAGATTTTGCTATTTATTGTATTCTATATTCCATGCAGATTGAGAAAGGCAGTGAAACAGGGCAAGTTACAGCTACAGTGGAGAGATGTTGTAAGGCACACCTTAAAAAGAAGCCACCTTCACTTTGTCTAGCGCAGAGGGGGGAGCTAGAGGAGAGATGGTTCCTGCTTTTGAAAGTTTTTTTGGTCTTGCCCTTCTCTACTGAGGAAATCTGTGTGGGAAAGATACTCTCAGCAAAACTAATGCCAACCTAGAGTTTCTTCCTGTTGAAGTTGTGACAAAGAATCCAGAAATTCAGAGCAGTTTTTGTTATTGCTCAACCCACTTTCCAAACTATCTGTGCCTGTTAATATCATTCTCTGAATGAGAAGTGAAGTTATTACTAAGAACAGATCACAAGTTATAAAAATATACTGGAAAAGTGGGGTTTTTTTAAACATCAGAAAGTATTCTAACTTAGATTTTACAGATTGTTTTCCATTGCCAGGTAAACAATTACTTGCCAGAGAATAGTTTCCTTCTTTAATATTTTTACAGAGTTTTAAACATAAGTACCCTGGTATAGACTCACTGTTGTTAAAAGGCACACTCCAGTATTTTCCCTGAAATACTGAAAAAGGTGACATCCCATTGTCCATTGCAGCCCTATTTTCTATTATTTTTCTGAATAAAAATCATCCCACCCCCCTAAGAGATAAAATTTCTAGAGAAAAAGATGTTGACTCATTAGGCACAAAAAACTTAAGTAGCATCATCACTTGTTGAAGCTGCGTGGTCCCGTCCCAGAGCCTATTTTTAATTCTAACAGACAAGGATGCAGTCTGATTTTCTTGCAGCCCTTGCTTCAAGAAGCCAGATTTCAACTTCTGTTTTTGCAAAGGGAATGTTAAAAGCATGCCTTTGCTCAGCAGCTTTCAGGCAGTTCTTTCCAGTGAAAAAATTGCTCCCCATAGACAAGGAAGGAATGTGGGTTTATGTGATAGGAGAGAGCTCCCCCTGCATGCTAAAGCAGCTGAAGCTAATGTGTGTACGTAGCCACATTTGTACCAGAGAAACAGATTGCCAAGACTGATGGATGGGCAAGTGAAAGTGGTATAACAAATCTAGAAGACTGTACGGTTATTGGGAAGTTAAATTCCTTACCCCTTCCTCAGTGTAAAGATACCTCTATATACATAGAGGATATAAGGTACCACTTAGAAATTGATAGTGTCAAAATCCTATCCTCTTTGAAGTTTTACAGAAGGTTTTTACCCTTGAACCAGAGACTTCAACCCTGGCTTATTCTACTCTGCATCTGCTCCTCCAATCTTAAAAAAAAAGGAAAAAATTAAATAAATCTGAGAACTTCATCTTGAGCCACAAAGATCCACCATTACCAGATCAGAACTTAAGTTCACGCTTTGAAACAAGAGAGTCTGGAAAAAAGATGGTGGAGCTAACCCAAGTCCAGTCTTACAACCCAGATTTTATCTTGATATTATGGTATCAGTGTTACAGAACAGTGAAGTGTGAGGAAGCACAAGAAGAGGTAACACACTGAGTGAAACACTTGAGCTTCCACAAACAACAGCAAAGTTCAGCAGTCTAGTATATGAAGCGAGCATAAAACGTCTCCGTCAATGATCTCAAGGCTTCCCATCTTGCTTCTTTGGGTGCATCACAAGTACACAGCCACACAGAGGAGGTACTGGTACTGGGTCTGACCACTGACCAGCTTCCTGAGTCTCTCTCAGGGGTTGTAATAGTGGATAATGATATATAAGTAGATAAAGGCAAGCTTGCTCTCCTGGCCACTAGCCAGATGGAGCAATGAGCCACTGCCACATTACTGTCTGATGTGGCAGGAGGGAGAGGTTGCTTCTTTTTTTCTATGTACAGATCAAGAATATTTGAAAATGAGCTGCTCTGTTTTGGATTTTTCCATAATTTCTCTTGGTGCTTATCCGAGTTTAAAAATTTTAATGCATATTTAGCAAATGGTCTTTATTCAAAATAACCTGTGTCAGTGACTTCTAGGGAGAGGGGCAGAATTCTTGAAATTTAAACATGGAGTAAAGCCAAACAGCTTTGTTTAACAGGTTACAATTTAAAGGTCAGAGAAATCAAATAAAAGAGTCAAGTGGAGACAGAGAATGATAACAAAAAAAACTAGGGGGATACACCCACCACAGCGGGGAAAGAAAAGGAGACCAGGGAAAAACCTCCAAAAAAAAGATACTTCTATTAGGATCAGCTTTAATAAACAAAATCAGAGAGTAAAAATAGATGAAAAATAAGATAAATTAAAAAAAAATTTAAAAGGATGTTATAAGATAGCAATTATAGCACTAAGACAAAACAAGAGAGATCTAACTTAAGACTCTTCCATTTCTGTCTGTTGCAGCTATTGCCTGTTCTATAGAGATAGGATTACTGTTTTCCTTGGTTGAATTTTGAAAAAGCTGGTTTTTTGCTCTATAATGGAATGAGGACATTTGCTGAAGTCTCTGGAATGCCTGTGGGACAAAAAATCAATTTCTCACAGAAGTCTATTAAGAACATATAGTCTACTCTGTGTTGGTGGACACAAAAATGAAATGTTTTCTAAATTCTTGAGGGCAGTCACCATGGAGTTTCAGACTTCTCCAGGATAGTATCTGCTTCTGCCAATACAACTGGCAGATTGTGAGATGATCAGAAGATTGTCTGCCAGACTATAATTAAAACAAAAATAATATAAGCATAATTTTGTTGTGTGAATGAATGCAAAAAGAGAATAGTATTGTAGTTATATTTAAAGTAAATAGAGAACATTATTAACTAGTAATGCTTGTTGTTTTTTTCAGTTTTAGCTTGTATTTTGTTGCCTTCTGCATAATAAAATGATTATCACTAAGGCTAAAGCACTATATCCTACAGACAATTTAAGTCATCCTAATCATTCTGGTCCTCATAATCCTCTATCAGGTTGCCTGTGGGGCTTTTTCCTTTGGGCTTCTCTTCCAACAAGTACTTTTCTGAGCAACAATTTTTCTTACTAAGCTTTGCTTGGCTCCTCTGCAAGGATCTTGTATTTCCCAGGTACAATGCTGGGGATAAGCATTCAATATAGAACATTCAGAAAAAAAGAAAAAAAGAAAAAAAGAAAAAAAGAAAAAAGAAAAAAAGAAAAAAAAAAAAAAGAAAAAAAAAAAAAAGAAAAAAAAAAAAAAAAGAAAAAAAGAAAAAAGAA